>CABHPP010145701.1:24058-42013 GCA_902168425.1 Peromyscus attwateri | reverse complement strand
AAGGCAGATAGGCGATCACAACACCGGGATGCTAACTTTAAGCCTTAAACCTTTGAGTCATAAAGAATGACTCTGATGCGTGGACCGAATGCCTTTTGACTCAGAGAGTGTTCCAGTACCTGTCCCAGCTTGATTTAAAGCCTTGAAATGTTTCTCATCATCTCCATGTGTTCAGGGTGCTGCCACCCCGGAATGCTGGGCGGACCTGTCTCCAGCTTGTCTCACCTTGGAGGGTTGAGTGACGCCTTGTAGGCTCCTCCCTGTATTCTCTCAGGATGAATGACTTGAAACCAGAGAAAGCTTAACTCTGTTAGAATAGAGGGTTTGTGATCTGGGAGAGAAAAGAGGAACTGTAGGTAATCATTATCAGCACCTTTTAATGGTTTGTGAAACCACTAACTGGAGGAAGGGTAGTGGATCTGGGGTGTTGGGGCAGGGGAAATGCGCTCTAGGTAAAAGATGATTCTGTATGTATCCTTATCGACTCTAACCTCTGTCTGTATTAAGTTAGATGATATAATTATTGCAAATGCTGCATAGTGATGGTCCTAACAGTAAAGCCAAGAATTCCAAGAGCAGTTCTGAATGGAGCAGGGTCGGGGAGAACTTTTAGCACCCGAGTAGCTTCTCTCAAAGAATCAACACCTTGTTCCTGTTTCCCGTCATACCCCACCATCTCCTCCCTTGCAACCATGGTTTGTAGTTGACTGGATTATGTGGCCATGTTTCTTATGGAAACATTTCATATCTCCCCCCTCCCCCGGAAGCTCCTCCAGGCAGATATCAACTGAGGTGCATGAACACACACAGCAACATTGCGCTTCTTATCCTGTGGAATGGGTCCCATGTTGGGAGCCTCACGCTTCTTATAAAAGATCCATAAATCAATACCCATGACATTTATAGATGGAAGGAACCAAATGTCTCACTTACATGTTTGCATTGTTATTAATACACATGTAGAAGCTCTGTAATAAAGAAGATATACATTACTTTCAAGGCACATAAACTTTGCAACTTTTTGGCACCATATTTCAACAAATATGGATAATAAAAATACAGGTGTGGCCCTGTGGGAGTTTAAAAATGTTTCTGACTTAAATAATTTATGTCAAAGAGGCTAGAAATGACTGCCAGAGTGACTACAGAGTCATGAAGATTTTTGATCAAACGAATACGGCAATGTTTGTTATGTAACAACTTCATACATTACAGAAATATTCCAAGGAGTTCAGGAGAAGATAAACAAGTTAATGGCCCAGGTAGATGAGCTGAAACAATTTTGAAACTTGAAGAATATCAAAGTAAAAGCAGTCACTGTCTTGATCACTGAGTAGTGAAGACTATAGTTCTAAAGAGCGTGCTTTGGGGCATCTGGTTGTTATCTATTTGGTAGATCCCAGAGCCTTTGTCCTTGCAGGACCTCATGCATGAGGCTGATCTGTATACCTTCCCTGAGTCTGACTCTGACAAGTCTACAGAGACAGATTTGAGAAGGTTGACAGCTGAAGAGCCGGTGATTTTAGTCTCACCAAGAACTTAAGTTCCTATAAGATAGCCACACTTGACAACAAAAGTTAAAACTGAATGTTACCAAGAATTTTAGTCCAGACATTTACAATGTATTTTACCTGAATTCTGCTAACACTAAATTGTTTGGTGACTCATGTAATTAGCAAATCAAATACGTGAAAAAAGAACATAACTGACATAGTGTTGGCTACTGCTTTTAAGATCTTCCAGAAAACACTGAGGACTAACGGACACTTTCAGAGATACATGAGAATCTCTTTATACTAGGGCTGCCAGTCTTTAGCTGGATAAGAATCCAGAAGGAAACACTAAATTAGCTGGATCAACCAAGAGTCAGTGAGAAGACTATCAAGATGATTTTGCCCTATAGGTATGGAATAGGGTGGGAGAGACAAGCAATGATGCATTATGGTGTGTGATTTAGTGGAAAGCAGAGGAGGATATGTGTACCACTTTTAGATCAAGGTGGCTGTTGTTTCTGAGGAAGCAGTCTTGGATGAGAGCCAGCAAGGTCATGATGGTGTGTATAGCTCAGTGTACACGGATCACATCTATCACTTAAGCCAGTTGGGCTGGTATTGACTGATCTCTTCCTGTGGCTTACTAGTGTATTTCTGACGTTCCTTTTGGAAGTTAAATTCCTGTGGTACTGATTCCCACCAGATCTCATTCAGATGAAGATAGCAACATAGGCTGATGGATATCCAGCAGAGTGTGACTCAGTTGAAAAATTTTAACCCTTATAGAGATGAAAAGGGATAGCACAGGAAGACATTCCTACTCAGCCAGGAGAAAGCTGTTAGCTATTTTCAGAATTTAACCCAAATCTTTTAACCCAAAGACATCTCCTTAGAGCTCAGGTGTATGTTATATTCCAAAGTAACCTATTGGATTGACCAGGGTCAAAATTGTTTATATGTTTTAATAACGCGCTGGACTATCCTGCAGCTACAGTGGTGGGGGAGCTTCAGTCACTCAAGTGCTGGTATTATAGATCTGTGTTGCCTCCTCCGGTAGAGTTCTCTCATAGTAGAGCTGCCAAATACCATGCCATTCCAGCTACAGATACACTGAAAATAAGCTTCAAGTATTAATTATGTATGATTAAGAATACAGTCAAAGAAAAAACACTCTGCTGTGTATCTGGAATTCAAATGGCACTGGGTATTCTGTATTTTTAACTACTGAGTCCAGCGATCCTATTTTATACCATAGTCTAAGTGCTAAAGTCGAAAAACAAAAACAAAACAAAAATAAGTAAATGAGAGAAAGACAAGCCTTATCATTCAGAAAGGGGAAAAGGAAAGCATGTTAAATGGTTTGCACAAGGCTAACTAAAAGGATGCATGGGCTGAGAAGTATGTGGGCTGAGGTATACTTCTGCATTTCCAAATACAGTTTGACTTTCTTACCAAGTGGGTCAGTCCTGAACTTTGAGCATCCAGCGAGTGGTCTCTACCCGCGTGCTCCATTGCCATCTCTAACGAAACATTGTCAGGGGGAAGGTGGCACTATGACCAGGATTCTGCAGCATCTCCATCATTCTTTACCTTCAGGACTTTGCTGCAGGTCATCGGAATCATGGACCATAAGAAGCATCTTTATTATTATTATTTTATGTGCGTTAGTGTGTGGCCTGCATGTATGTCTGTGTAAGGGTATCGGATCCCCTGGAACTGGAATTACAGACAGTTGTGAGCTGCCACGTGAGGGCTGGGAATTGAACCCAGGACCTCTGGAAGAGCAGCCAGTGCTCTTAACCGCTGAGCCATCTCTCCAGCCTCCCATTAAGCAGTGTCTAACTTCTCTGTTCCTTAAGCTACTTTATACAAAAAGATGAACTGAAACAATTTAAAATGCTGAACTTTTTTTTTTTTTCTCAAACTGAGAAAAATCTGATTATACATTTTGTGATTTAAAATCCTTCAAAGGCATTCCTTCATACCAAGTCCAGCTGTGGGGGAGGAAGAAGATGGGATCCAGGTGAGGCCTGACAGGTGTGCTCAGAGGCCCCTGGGAATTGGTTACCTGGTGGCTCATAGTGACAGTGAGTAGAGAAGCAGGTAAGTGGGCCACAAAGCCACTTCTCTACGAAAATGAACAAGATAGACATTCGGTTGCCTTTTTTCAATGAAACCCAACTCTGAAAAACGGAATGAGTTCTGAATGAATAAAAAAAAATGGTTGGGAAGGAGCTGAAGTCCACAACTAGAGGAAACCAACAAAAGGTCTTGCCAAGTGGAAGGCCTCCTTGCATCTGAGGGCAAATAGTCAAGAGGAAGGTAATGCTGGAAAATGGTTATAAAAGAGACTAAGTGGGTAAAAAGCTGCAAAGGGCAGCTGAGTGGACTTTGCCAAAGCCTCCCCTTTGTCTTAACATTTCCTATGTTCTTAAGTCTAATTGGGCAGGACTTTTTTTTTTGAAAGGCTGCAAAGGAATGTAATCCGCATATGAGGGATTTGGGGGGCCCTTTAGTAAGAGACTCCCATTACAGAGAGTTCCATATATTCTGTGTGTGACCCGGACCCCATGGATTTAGCTGAGGCCCTTTATGCCCAGTTCCCCAAGGATTATGGATTACAGCTGAATGGCTTCTCAGTGGGGAAACCTGGGTATTTTATCTTCCAAGTCTCCCTGTGGCTGCCTGAGGATGCTTGAAATCAGAGTCCAGATCCTTAGAATGGTCAAGATTTTACCTAGCTGCCAATCACCAGGACAGACATAAACATGAATTTCTGGCAGCAGCTGGCATTGAACTGGTGGTCTACCTCTAGGGGAACTCCCTTGACATAGTGTTAATGTGACCTCCACTGTCCTGTATGGATTATTGTAGGCGTGAGTAATTCTAATTGTAAAGTATGGCTTTCACCAAATGGTGATTTAAAACAAAAATCAACCAGTTTTAGGTCACTCAAGTCAAACACTGTGGCCTTCTATAACCAATGATGCTTGCAGAATACCATCTACATGTACACTTAGTCTGTGCTTTTTAGATTCTTGTAAACACAACTCTTCAGTTTTCTTTTCTTCATGTTTTAAGGGAAATTACGCTTTCAAAAGGGAAGAATCAGGCTAGAGACTAGGTCAGAGCTGGCCTCTTCAAACCATAGCGCTGCCTCTGATAACCCTGCTACTCCCCCCCCCCCCACTCCGTGTCTGTGTGTGTTTATGTGTGTGTGTCGGGGGCGGGGGGTTGTGATGTGCGTGTCTCTCTGTGTGGTGTTTGTTTGTTTATTTAATTTTATCATTGGCTATTTGAGACAGGCTGAGTATGCACTTCAGCTTGATATCACACTCTCCAGGGCTGGGATGAGAAGTGGGAGCTACAGCCTTCAGCTAAGCTACCTCTACTTCCTTCTCTTTCTGTGAGGTTCCATGTAAGACATCCAATCCCTATTTGGATGAGCAAGTAGGCCTTGGATTAGAATGGCTTCTTGCCAAGTGAGGTCAAGATCATGATGGGGAAAACCACAGAGACAGCTGATCCAAGCTGGTGGGGGCTCATGGACTCTGACTTGTCAGCCGGGGAACATGCATGGGACTGAACTAGGCCCTCTGAATGTGGGTGACAGTTATGTGGCTAGATCTGTTTGGGGAGCCCCTGGCAGTGGGACCAGGACTAATCCCAGGTGCATGAAATGGCTTTTTGGAACACATTCCCTAGGGTGGGATACCTTGCTCAGCCTTAACACAGAGGGGAAGGGCTTGTTCCTGCCTCAACTTAGTATGCCAGACTTTGTTGACTCCCCAAGGCAGACCTTACCCTCTCTGAGGAGCGGATGGGGGGGTTCAGATTGGGGGAGGTGAGGGGGGTGAGAGAAGGGGAGGGGGGAACTGGGATTGGTATGTAAAATGAAAAGAAATTTTTTAAAAAAATAATAATAAAAGAGAATGGCTTCTCACTGAGGCACTCTTGACTTCTAACTTTTAATATCAGGAGTGGTCAATGGTATTTCCCTAGATGATGTTCTCCAAGCTCTGGGTCCACATCTAGAGGCTACCGTGATGCTTTCAGTTCACTGGACAATCAGGTGTCAGGAAAGAAGACCCGAGAGGTCGTTTTAAATAGTTTTTTTACCTTCAACAGTAAGTGGATGCTATTTCCATTTTTCCTGTTGTGACATAAATAAGACAAGTTCCAGAAATTGATTTTCGTGCTTAAAATACACAGATTAATCGCCAGGCTATCGCTGCCAATCCGGAAAGGGAGGGGAAGGGACAGGAATTGCAAAGCAAGGAAAAGACCCCAGTATCTTTTGTCTTTTGTTCTGAAATGGAAATAACGGGCCTCTAGTTCAGATAAGCCTCCTTTTGATCCTCCTCAGCAGAGAGACACAGATAAACAACGGCTTGCTTCATGTTGCTTTCAGGATTCTAAGGCAAGTCCCCACCAAAGCCACTCCGAACGGGGCATTACTTCTGTCACAGAGGCACATGGCTGACCTTCTCCTTGGCCATCTATCTGCTTCCGACTGCAGCCCAAAAGCCCCACAGCCCTCAGGAAATGAACTCAAGAGTCTTAGTGCTCTGTTCTTCCTGAGGGTGACCCTGTGGTTATGGTCCTTGATAGGAGAGTCTAATTTATTATCAAAATGGTAAGCACAGCACATAGTCCTCTTTGCATCGCAGAGGTCATGGGTGTAGGAAATGGGGTTTAGAATTTTCTGTGAAGTTTATTATCCATCTACGAATAGTACCGAGATATCTTTCGTCATCTTCATTGTATTGTAAGTCAGAGGGAATGGCGAGGCACGCCATTGGGAAACCCAGGGGCTTTACTGCTATGGAGCTCAAGGTTAGGACCCAGCACCACTTCCTGGGTTTAAGATTTGACTGGTTTGTTTGCTTCTCCCAGATAAATCAAATATGTCTCGTGGGACCCATTAGTTTCCTAATGCTTCTATTTTAATATCTCAGAGCTAGAAAGAGGCAGGGAACTATAATATGTTTTGCTTTGGAGTTTGCATATACCGAGATTTTAACCTTGGTTCTGTTGTTGTTATCCGTGGGAACTTGGGGGAAATTAATCCTGTAAAAGACAGATTTTGTAAAAACAAGGAAAAAATTCCTATGTGGTAATTCCTATATTTCTACTTTTTTTTTTAAGTATTAAGAGCTAATATGGATAAAATATCTTGGAATATTGCCTGACTTGTAGGAGAAATTTAGTAAAGAACACGTCATGTGTCTGTAGATTTAGGGTTCAGGTAAATTCCAGGGCCTCAGACCTTAACTTTGTAGCTTTGTTCAAGTCTGAATTTTTTTTTTTTTTTTTCGAGACAGGGTTTCTCTGTGTAGCTTTGCACCTTTCCTGGAGCTCACTTGGTAGCCCAGGCTGGCCTCAAACTCACAGAGATCCACCTGGCTCTGCCTCCCGAGTGCTGGGATTAAAGGCGTGCGCCACCAACGCCCGGCTTTCAAGTCTGAATTTTTGAAAGATCTGTTTCTCTGTCTGAAAAACGAAGATGGTCTAAATTGAGATTTTATTTTTCATCGTATTAATGTTCTCTTATCACATTCTTAAGAGGCTTAAACACCAAGCGGGACATTTTTATGGTTTAGGTTTAAGGAGAGGAACATAATAAAACCAGTCTCCCAGTCTCAGTCACTAAAAAGAGAATTCATCAGGAGTCATCCATCGTGATTAGGAATGCACAGAAGTTTTGGGACCCAAGAATGAGCTATGAGTGGACACGCATTGTTGATTCCACAAGCTCACCACACAGTGGATTTCTGGATGTGACAGAGTGAGTGAGCTAACATGTTCTAAAGCTGAAGGAACAACATCACTAGCCTGGGATGTTTTCAGCCTCCTTCATGGGGATGGGTTAGCTTTAAAGTCTTACCCTTCAAACAGTGCTTGAAACCATTAAAATTCAGAGGAAACCCTTCGTAACTAAAGGCCCTGTGATCTGTGAGAACAGAAAGACAACTAATTTTAGGTTTATTGCAGGTTTTTAATTTCTCTTGTTTACTCTCCATCAGAATATTCTGTGGGTATCTGGCTCAGATGTTGAAGCAGGGGAAGAAGGTGACTTGCTAAGCTTATCAAAACTCTGAAAATCCTCTGGTGCAGGAGGGAAAAAGGAAATACTTTCCCCCTTAAGTTATATTGAGGACTCAGGAAAGAAACAAGAAAATAAAATAAAATACCCAATAACCAAGGGAATAAAATGCCTAATAAAATGTCAGAGGTCTTTTGTTTTTGTTTTTCAAAATAGGGTTTCTTTGTGTAGCCCTGACTGTCCTAGACCAGGCTGGCCTTGAACTCATAGAGATCTGCTTGCCTCTGCCTCCCCAGTGGTGGAATTAAAGGCATACACTGCCACCACCACTGCCTGCCTAAACCAATTCTCTCTCTTTCCGAGACAGGGTTTCTCCATATAACAGTCCTGGCTGTCCTGGAGCTTGCTTTGTAGATCACGATGGCCTCGAACTCATAAAGATCCTCCTTCCTCTGGCTCCCGAAAGCTGGAATTAAAGGTGTGTGCCATTATGCCCACCTTGCTGGGGACTTTTTTTTAGGATTAAGTAAAACTTTTAGGGATAGCATGATGTACATCATTTAGGCACAATTGATCTACATTTGTTTGTTTGTCTGTTTTGTTTAGTCTTACTCTGCAGTAAGACTGTATCTAAAAACAAATCTCTCAGTCTCCCTGTCTCCATGGCCCAATGCTAGAGTTACAGATGTGCCAAGTCATGCTTAGCTTTTTAGATGTATGCTGGAGATTTGAATTCTGGTCCTCAAGCTGTCAGGGCAAGGCTCTTTCTCACCGAGCCGTCTTTCCAGCTCCAAAATACGTCTAATAGATGTAAAGTGAGTAGGGATCAAGAAGCCCCTGGAAGTCCTCTCCCTCCTTTCAAATGCAGGTTACCTACGGAAGAAAGCAGGTGTCTACTAGAAGTCCAGGAAGCGATACCAAATCCCGGCTTTGCCGAAGATATAGCCTAAGATGATACGGAAGCTGCCATCCTCCTCCAGGTGAGAACTTGTAGGGAAGGGAGGAGATGTTCCTTTCTGAAGTGAATTCCAAAGGAAATGGTAGCAGTACTTTTGGGAGCAAGCAGGCTTACATCAGGAGAGTTCAGGAATAGTGTTTGGTTCCAGAGCTCAGCCTAAGAAGATCACTATGTCTCTACACCATCACACCCATGAAAAAGTTGACCCTAATAACAGCAACTCCCATTGAATAAGGATTGTACTTCATCTATATGGCGCCATTCTTTTGGGAATAATGCATTTTATAGGCATCATTTGGGAGTAGCCGTTTTTATAACTAATTTATAGAGCCCGAGGAGTTACAGTGGTAATTATTTTAAGAGTTAAGTTCCAGCCCTGTAAGGGTACTTACACAAACAGTTTGGTAATAGACATGCATGCAACCTGCCTCACAGCTCCTTTACGGGGTGTGGCCAGCTTTGTCCTCATTACCAAAAAAAAAAAAAAAAAAATCGCTGGTAGGAAAGTTTTAGAGCAGTGGTTCTCAACCTGTAGGTTGGGACCCCCTTGGATGTCAAAAGACCCTTTCGCAGGGGTCATCTACGACCATCCAAAAACACAGATATTTACTTTACCGTTCGTAACAGTAGCGAAATTACAGTTACAAAGTAGCAATGAAAATAACTATCTGGTTGGGGAGTCACCACAACATGAGGAACTGCATTAGGAACAAGGGTCACAGCATTAGGAAGGTTGAGAACCACTGTTGTAGTCTAACAGAAACCCAAGAAGGGAACACGACAGGCATTGTAGAAGCTAGCATGTTGCAGATACAAGGGAGGAGGGCTGAACTGCATACCACCACCCATTGACTCCTCACGTTCCCTTGCTTCCTGGGACATAAAAAGTGGGTTTCCAGGGACTGTTGTTACAGTAGGACAGAGCAAGTCCATGCACAGAATGAATTTAGATCCAGCCCTGGGACACAGGAACCCTGCAATAGGCACCCACCACTGCTATAATTCCTCCTCACAAACGACACAAGTAGACGCAATGCATCTTAGAGACCTCTGAGCTCTCACAGTCAGTGGAA
Organism: Peromyscus attwateri; assembly: GCA_902168425.1. Taxonomy (NCBI): domain Eukaryota; kingdom Metazoa; phylum Chordata; class Mammalia; order Rodentia; family Cricetidae; genus Peromyscus; species Peromyscus attwateri. Next base: position 32,443 of record CABHPP010145701.1, on the reverse strand, counting down.
GACTAGGGAGCTCAACTTGACAGATTTGGGTCTGTCAGGAATATGTGGTCTATATTGAACAAACTTCCCCGCCTCTCCCCTCTCCCCCTTTTATCCCCCTCCGCCAATAGGGTTTCATTGTACACCGTCTGGATTCTCCCACCTCAGCCTCTGTAAGTATTGGCATTATGGCCCGAATGAATGAACTTCTGATGTCGATTTGTATGGTTGTCCCTATTTCAAGGACAAACACAGAAGCTCCTTTCCTCCGTAGCATAGCTGTTCTTATAGAAACTTACTGAAGTACCCAGTCTGAAGGGAAACATGGGGATCAAGTTGCAGAACCTTCCAGAGCCTGCAAGATTCACTTTCACTCATGATTACCCTCATTTTGAACTTCTCACATCTCATTAATTTCTGCTGCACCTCTAACTTTCCAAAAATAAGTATTGCTTTTTTGATTTCACAACCTCACCGGGTAAGCTGTATACAATGTTATTTTCCCTCTACGTTTAATGCTAAGGGAGACTACATTTCTTCCAGACACAGAAAGTCTCGAATTCAGAGTGGATATGCATATTTCTTAAACCAGCATATTTTTCAAAGGTGTTCTATGGAATTGTCTTGACTGTTTTAATAGAGCATACTCTAGACTCCTATTTTTAAGAAATTTGGCTTTTTGTAAACGATTGGCACACAGTGTCTTCTGGACTCCTAGGGGTCCTTGGATGTCCATATGGGGAAGAGATTCAACCTCTTTCCCTTTGCAGAACAAGTCAGTTACTTAACTATCAATTCTAAGCATTTATTATTAGTTGTAACATTTAACATTCATCTATTTTTTTGTGTGTTGTATGATGTGGGTGTGCAGATGAATGCCGTGGTGTGCATGTGGAAATCAGAGGGCAACTTGCTGCGTTCAGTTTTCTTTTTCTATCACGTGATTTCCTGGGATTGAACTCAAGTCTTTAGGGCTGGTGGTGGATGTCTTTATTTACTGAGCCATCATTTAACTTTTGAATTTCTACACAAACTAAATGATGTTCCTTTTCCTTTATTTTTACCATTTTCCCCTCAGATGCTGGATTAAGATATCATTAGGAAGTTTAGTGAATTTAAACTATTTACATAGGAGACTAGATTGGCAATGAATTAAGAATTATGATGAATTTTTATTAATTTAGTGAGTCTATCCTAAGCTGGCCTTAAATTCCCAAAGCTCCTGTCTCAGTCTACCATGTACAGGGTTTGTAGGCATGCAATGCCATCCTCAGATAGATAATGAGTTGGAGGCCAGCCAGCCTGGGATACACAAACCTTTTCTCAGAAAAGAAAAGAACTTTGGAGGTGAGCTTGTGGTAACTGGGAGGTGGGGTTGGAAGTACGAGGGTCTTGCACAGAGCTGGTAACATTTGTTCCACAACGTGTGTGTGTTCTGATTGGACAGGCATGTTGAGTAAATGGATCAAGTCACATATGTGCTTTTCTAGACACATATTATCCTTGTTAACCAGAAGATAATTACTTGGCATTCATGTATAATTTGGTATGATTCATTTAAAACATGAACACAACCTAGGCTTTGTGATATTGTGAATTATTTATTATCAGAGCCAGCCCCAGATGTAAAATTCTATAAATTAGTGTTGAATTCATGTATTTTATTAATATTAGCAATCAGTGTGCTTAACAAATGTATATTCTGCTTTATTTACTCCCTTACTTTTTAAACTCAAATTTTAAGACTTCTACTAAAGAATTATATCAGCTGGGTGGTGGTGGCTCACACCTTTAATCCCAGCACTGGCGAGGCAGAGGCAGGTGAATCTCTGAGTCTGAGGCCAGCCTGGTCTACAGAGTGAGTTCCAGGACAGCCAGGGATATACAGAGAAACCCTGTCTCTCTCTGCCCCCAAAGGATTGTATTCCTTCTGAAGTCTACTGTGTTGGTAACTTTTCTATTGCTGTAATAAGACACCATGACCAAGGCAACTTAAAGAAGAAAATGTTAATTTGGTGCTTACAGCTTCCGAGGGCTAGGGTCCATGACCTACATAATGGGGAGCATGGCATCAGGCAGACAGGCATGGTGCTGGAGCAGTAGCTAAGAGCTTACATCTTGATATACAAGCATGAGGCACAGAGAGAGCTAACTGGGAATAACATGGGCTTTTGAAATCTCAAAGCCCACCTCAGTAACACACATCCTCCAACAAGGCCACACCTCTTAATCCTCCCCAAACTGTACTACCAGCTGGGGACCAAGTATTCAGATACATGAACTTTAGAGGGGTCATTCTTATCCAAACCACCACACAACCTATTGTCTTTAACTCAACACAATTGTTGAATTTTGTTGTCCATGCTTTGTATTTCTTTTGTAGTGTCAACTCAATTACTTATTAACATTTATTGTGTATCATTTTTAAGATTTTTTTGTTTGTAAAGTATGTATGTATGTGTGTCTCTATGTATGTTTGTGCATATGGATGCGGTGCCACACAAAGGTTGGAAGAAGGTGTTGGTTCCCTTGGGCCTAGAATCACAGGCAGTTGTGTGCTCCTGATGTAGGTGCTGGAAACCAAACTAGGGTCCTCTGCAAGAGAAGTATACATTCTTAACCACTGACCTATTGTAAGTATCTTTCTTATTAAGTAGATTCCTAGCTCGTGGATGGGAAGCACCTGTTGTGTGTCCCAGAACCCAGTGGTTTATACAGATATACCAGCACCATAAGTGTGTGTTTGAAATCTTTAGTAGTATAAGTTTGTAGCCTTCTTCAGTCTCAAATTGCCAAATTTCAAGTCTGCTACATTACATTTAAAAATATTTATAATAAAGTTTCAACAAATTATGTATCTGATAAAGAAATGGCCTCCACAGATTCTTTTGATTTTTTTGTTGTTTTTAACTAATTAATTTATTATTATTGTGGGGGAGAGGAAGAGAGGGAATGTGTGCAAAGGCACAGTGTGGGGGTCAGAGAATAACTTTGTGGAATTAATTCTCTCCTTCTACCTTTCCATGAGTTGTGGGGATCAGGTCACCAGACTTGCGTGGCAAGAGCTTTTACCTGCTGAGCCCCCATCTGGCCCTTTAAAATAACTTTTTATACATAGATTCTTAATAACTGCCAGAGGGTAGGCGATGAACAGAGCCTGTGTTGCTTATTCCAGGTGTTTTTGATGGCCCATGTAAGAAACTCAGAAACTGATGCCAAAGGCTGGTAGATGATTCCAGTAAAGCATTCCTGATACAATCAACAGGTACATTACACATCAGTAGATCATTGTATCGATCCAATTGTCTCAACAAGTTTTGACTTACTTAAGAATGCCATTGTCCGTTGAAGCAGGGAAGGAAGCAGAAGTTAACGCATCCACAGATACAGAACACAGGACAAAAATTCATTTTTTCTCGTTGAGCATGCTTCGATCATGTGTGAAAGGTCATGCTTTCATAAGGCAGGGGTACAGAGTTTAGACAGCCTCAGAACTGCTAAGAAATGAAGGCATAAAATCAAAGATAAGGAACTGATCTGAGAAAGGTTTTTGGCAGGATGCACTCCAGTTGAATCCTTTTGGAAAATTTCTGTGTATTCTCCAAATGACATTTTTTTTCCTTAATAGCTGATAGAAAATTATCTCCATGTACCCTGCTTAATTTTACAGGAGAAATATCACTGAACTGAATTAGAATTTTTTAAATGATGACTAAAGATTAACCAAGTAAGTGTTTTGCTGCCTTTCAAAGACTTTTCAACAGCATAGGCTGCCCTTTTTAATTGTTCTCTAGCATGAGTAGGCTGTAAGAGTCTTAAGTGGCCCTCAGAATTTAAAGTGGAGAAGTCACCTTTAATTTCTAAGTCTTCTGTTTTTGTAGCCATATCATGTGTTTTGTAGGCCCAGGTCCCAGGAACATCCATGAAGCTATAAGCTGAGGTTTGCTACTTAAATCCATGGGATCTTGCATTAAAATGGTTAAAAATAATATCTTTTCTAAATGGATTCTATGGCCAAGGGATGCCAAGTCAATCCTAGATGCCTAACAATGGTTAACTATTGTACATCTGAGCCCCAAACCAAGCACTTCGAGGAGTCACTGTACAATCTAAAATGAATAGAAATGATTTGGTTTTGGCAACAGCTTTCACTTACAGACGTCAAGCTGAAGCGAAAGGTTCCTAACATGAATGCTTTAGAACAGGCTACTTAACCAAGTTCCTCTCTGTCTTCTTTATTCATCATAAACCTCATCTCAGTCCTCAACTGGCCTGAATTATATTATAATGAGCCAGCTTCTCAATAAGGATCTCCTTAAAACCAAAATGATTACATGGGTAGTTCGTTCGGCAAACATCTGCTCCACATTAAGGGTATGAACCCAAACTTACAATATAAAACTTAAAAATGTTCAAATTTCATATTTATTGTCTAGAATTTCTATTTTTTTACTTATTTTATGATTACAATTTATCACCTGACAGCTAATACTCATTTTTGTTGTTGTTGGGAAAGGATTATTTATATTCAGATATATTGGTAACTACAGACCTGCTTTAGTTAGTGCATAGGTCCAGTCTTAACTTTCATGGGGACATAAGGAAAATAAGTTAACAAGGGGATGTTATCCTGTTTTCAGCTCTCTTTAGTCATGTCCCCAGGTTGTTCTTAATGTCCTTCACGTATCAGTGAGGATAAAAACAAGGACTAGGTCCCACCTCCAGCCGAGCAGTTCAAAACCCAGCAACTTTCCCCCTCTATCTCTTGTGTCATCCAATTTTCTTTCTCTAGAATCCTTGTCACAGCAGAAAATCCCTTTCTGGAATTCCTGTCTCCGCTCAGACATAGCAATTCACCTACATGTTTCCTTATTTATTTATTTTTGTAAAAATCCTTGAAAGTCTACACTCACTACCTTCGAGTTTATTTCTTCCTTCTCTCTTTGAATTCACCTCAAACTGATGCAACTTCTGTGTCTCCAACAAAAACTGCTCACCTGGAAGTAACTGTTGGTTCTCATTAGCAGAGCAGTCCTGGGCTCCCAAGCCCTCTTGACTGCTCAGCATTCTTTGGTAAATGACTCACTTTCCATCCTCCTTAGAAACATCTTTTTCTTTTCTTTCTTTTCTTTTCTTTTTTTTTTCTCTTGGATTGCACACATCAGCGCCTTTCTAGTTTTCCTCTTACCTCACTGTAGTCTCTTGTTGAGTTCTTCCATCCCCCACCCCACTTCAAGTCAGAACGCCCTTGGGCTCAGACACCTTTGACATCTCTTCTAATTAAACTCTCTCTTTGATGAGCTCATCCCGTGTTATGGCTTTACAACCATATATATGGTAACGAATCTCACTTTAATATCGCTAGCCTAAACTTCTCCCCTGAATTCTAGACCAGATTACCCAACCACACGCACACTTAGATGTCTAGTAGGTATTTAAAACTTAATTACTGAACCAATAATAAACTCCGGATCTCCCTCTCCAAACCTGCTTCTTCCTTCGTCTTTATTGTCTTTCTTGGTTCCTGGCAGCACTGGCACCATTTTGCTTACTCTCCTAATCACTCTGGCCTTTCTCATGGCTCACACCCCTTCATCAGTCTGTCCTGTGGGTTTGGCCTTCAGATCAGATCTACAACTGGATCCTTTCTCACTATCTCCAGGGACACCAACTGGGTCCAGGCCAGGATCATCTCTTTCCTGGATTACTCCAATAGCTTCCTGGTTTCGTTGATCACTCTTGTCCGTCTTGAGTCTGTTCCTGATTTGACAGTCTGAGGGATACTGTTGAGACTTCAATAGCATCCCTCCTCTGCTAACCCTTGGCTGGCTTTTTGTTTTACTACAGAGTGAAATCTGAAGTCCTAATAGTACCCCACCATTCCCTTTCTTGTGTTATCTCACCAAGCTTTTCTCCTGAGACCCTTTCCTTGGTCTCTCATGTCCTCAATGGCCCCCTTGATGTTTCTAGAAAGGAAGCTTGAAAGGCCAACCATAATCTCAAAGCTTGGGAGTTGTGTCAAACTGACCAGTAAGGTAACCATCATACTATCTTATGGTCACAACTCAACTGATACTTTCTCGGCACCTCATTTCAGATACTGCTCCCATTATATTTCTACAAACCCTGCACTGCCTCCTCCTTTATTTTTCCTCTCATAGTATTTATAACCTTCCAACTTAGTAACAATATATAATGTGTAATTGACTTACTCATTTTCTGTTGTTTGCTTGTTCTGGGAGAACGCAAACGCCATTATTAGCAGACACTTGGTCTGTTCCAGTGATTGATGCTTTCCTGGAGCATATGAATATTTGGCACATAATAGGTGCTTAATAAACACTTGCTTAATGAAAGGGTGTTTTAAACCTCTCTCCTTTTCTTGTTTTTACACTCTTACTACTCTGCAAGTCCCTTTGGAGCATAGATCTGTTACATTCATTTTCAGAATTCGGTGTGGTATCTGGCATAGTGGAGGCAGTTATGAATGTTTGCTGACATTAACTCTTGAAGGAAAACACTCCATGGTCCTTTGAGTGCATTCCAAGAAGGGCAGAAGGATGGCAGAGGGCTAAATAGACGATATACCAAGCAGGGAGACAGAGGAAAACAGCCCCAAACTAAACAGCTACTAAATTTTACAGTAAATGAACAGGTAGATAGAATTTGGAAACACAGAGGACTCTGGAGTGTTTGCTATCAAGAGAGCAGAAATCTGGAAATGAATTGGAAATGACCTGGCAATATCTGAAGCATTCAACACTGCAACCTCTTCAAGGGAGCCTCTAACATTGGCAGAGTATTTATTATGTGGCTGGGTTTTAATGTGATTCCCAGTGGCTGCTCCTACGTGCTTGCCTGGACTCCCATCCTCTGGCTCCAGCCTGAAGAGCTGTGTTGGCTGCCCTGGGTGGCATCACTCTCTGATATAAGATGGCAGCCACACAAGTTCATGATAATTTTTTCCTCTTACTTCCCTTCCCACCTCTTCTTTCTCTGTAATGGAAAATTACCTGCCAAACTGAATAGCTGTTTTTGTGAGTTTCAAATGTTACCCGGATTCCAGGGTTGTTATTTTAAGACGATCTGAGTACTAAAGCCAGTTTTATATGGCTAAACTAGCTGTTTATTTATTGTGGTGGGTTTGTTTTGTTTGTTTTAGTTTTGTTTTAAGACGGGGTTTTACTTTGTAACCTAGGCTGGTCTCAAACTCACGATGTCGTCAGTCTACCTAGTGCTTGGATTATAGACATACATCACCAAGCCCAGCCTAATCCAGCTTTAATTCTTTAAAAATGCATAACACACACACACACACACACACACACACACACACACACACACACACACAACAGACACACACACACAACAGACACAAACACACACAGAGACACACACATACACACACACACACACACACACACACACACACATACACACACACCCTTTATGAGTCCTGGCAGGCACTTTTACTTGCTGGGCCATCTCACTTGTCCTTATACCAGCTTTGACAAGATCTCTTCCAGAGCAAAATCTTAGCTAAACATAGCATAATGATAAGTATGAAATTAAGCCTCACCAGTAGCTTGGGCACTAACAGAGCCTTTTTTAGATATTATGAACACTTAATTTAAAAAAAAATAGGATGGTGATTATAAGAGTGTTTATTACTTTTAATATGGTCTACACTAAGCTGTATGTGTGGAGTAGGCCTCTTCTCAAACAAAGGCTTTTTTTTTTTTAAGACAGGGTTTCTCTACGTAGTTTTGGTGCCTGTCCTGGATCTCGCTCTGTAGAACAGGCTGGCCTTAAACTCACAGAGATCCGCCTGGCTCTGCCTCCTGAGTGTTGGGATTATAAGCATATGCCACTGCCGCCTGGCTTGACTTTGTTGATCTTTATAGAGATAATGTGGCAACCCAAAATTGCCAACAAAACATTAGGACTTTTTAACATTTAGGATTAAAAGTTGATGCTGGGGGTTGGAGAGATGGCTCAGTATAATAGGACCCTGGTTCAATTCCCAGTGTCCACATTCAAGGGATCTGATACCTGTATTCAGGTATTCTCACTCGGAACCCCGAGAAGCCTGGGGTTCCCACTGTAGCTGGAATTTACATTAGTTATCCCCTCCATCTAATGTATGGACAGTAAGTGAATACTCAGATCTAGAATAGGAATTTAAGACTTAAGGGACAGGGGCCTGTGAATGGTGCTCACAGGGGCAAGGTCTTTCATATACATTCGACTTGAACTCACCAAAGTTACTTCAAGAGCGTAAAAATAGTTTTCCATGATAAAATAATTATAAGCATCTCAGCTCCTTCTGTGGAAAGCTTTTATGTAAAGTTCACCCAACAATAAAAGCCAAAATAACCCCTTCCTGTTAAAGTTAACTACAGATTC
>CABHPP010145701.1:0-23958 GCA_902168425.1 Peromyscus attwateri | reverse complement strand
GTAGTTTTGGTGCCTTTCCTGGAACTCACTCTGTAGACCAGGCTGGCCTCGAACTCACAGAGATCCGCCTGGCTCTGCCTCCTGAGTGTTGGGATTAAAAGCATACGCCACTGCCACCTGGCTTGACTTTATTGATCTTTATAGAGATAATGTGGCAACCCAAAATTGCCAACGAAACATTAGGACTTTTTAATATTTAGTATTAAAAGTTGATGCTGGGGGTTGGAGAGATGGCTCAGTATAATAGGACCCTGGTTCAATTCCCAGTGTCCACATTCAAGGGATCTGATACCTGTATTCAGGTATTCTCACTCAAAACCCCGAGAAGCCTGGGGTTCCCACTGTAGCTGGAATTTACATCAGTTATCCCCTCCATCTAATGTATGGACAGTAAGTGAATACTCAGATCTAGAACAGGAATTTAAGACTTAAGGGACAGGGGCCTGTGAATGGTGCTCACAGGGGGAAGGTCTTTCATTTACATTAGACTTGAACTCACCAAAGTTACTTCAAGAGCATAAAAATAGTTTTCCATGATAAAATAATTATAAGCATCTCAGCTCTTTCTGTGGAAAGCTTTTATGTAAAGTTCACCCAACAATGAAAGCCAAAATAACCCCTTCCTGTTAAAGTTAACTACAGATTCATCTTATTTGTTTGCTTATAAACCATTTGTTTTAGACTCAAAATGTTCCTTTTCTAACACTAGTGGGGTTCAACCCAAGAAAAGATGTGTCTGCTTAACTCACAATGCTCTGTGCTGACATTCAGTCCCCAGCCAGCAGGTAGTCAGCTCTAGCAAGTAAAGACACATTCATCTAAACAAGGAATGCAATTAACATAGTGGGAGAAGACAAGACTCTTTCTCTGTGCTACCATAACCAAGCTCTAGGCTTCCGTCTGGTGGGAGATGGCACTTGGCCCGGGACAGACATGATAGAAGGGGTTGTAACAACGCCCTCAAGACAAACACCGTGAAACCAACTTCATAACTGTTCAAAACACAAGAAGAAACAGACAAGACCAATTCCAGCACTAGCTGTTAGCACTAGATGCAGGACCAAAATCTATCTCCAATGCTGTTTTAGACTCGAGACCAGTCTATCTCAAACGCTATTTCAGTAGGTAAGCCACCTAAAGAGTTGCAACATGGTTTACATTCTTTATCCCACAGTAAGCATTAAATGTCTGGTAGGCAGCTTATTCTTTAACCCATCCAGCTTGGCTACATTTCGGGTGCTCGATGGCCACGTGTGGCTATGGCTACCTGAGAAACTGGTAGTCTCTGGGATTACAAGGTTCTGTAGAGCACACTGGTATAAACAGGGATTGGAGTCACTGCTCCTCTTAACAGCTGCTGGCCTGGACCACTGCTGAGGGATTCTCCCCTGCCTTTTTGATGTAGAGCCTCAGAATGGACTTTGTCATAAGAAAAAATCCTGTCCTAGTGGACGGTGTGATCACCATTTAGAACCAAGAACGAGAGTGCAGTGCTAAGTAACACAGTAAATTGTATCTATGGAACCAGTCATTAAAAAACAAAAACAAAACAAAAACAACAACAACAACAACAAAAAAACCAACCCAACTTCTGAAAGAGTATGTGGGGCACAAACAATATAGCTGATGATACCCAGAGAGCTAATCTTCGATTTGGTTAAATTTAGGGAAGATTTAGGATGAGCAACTGGGGTAGGGAAAGCTCTGGATCCCTGGTGAAGAAGAAGAGGAGGAGGAGGTGAGTGATGGTAAGTAGGTGGAAGGCTGCTGCAAGAGAGAAAAGACAGGCAGGGTCAGGGTAATTGTGAAGTCACCAAGAATTGAAGGTACGGACGGCAGGGGGCGGGGGCAGATGAAGAAGCAGCATCAGGCTTCTTCTCCATTAGGATTTACTCCCAGTTACTGGCTTGGTGGACGTTTAGGAGTGGGACAGCCCTGAAGACATCTCCACACAACAGCCTGTGCTGGGGGGAAGGCTGTGAGGAGGTGATATAGATATGGGAAGAGGAAATAAAAGTGGAGACATAGAAGCGATTGGTTCTGCTTAACTGTCGGTTCGCAAGGAAGTTGAGGATTACTGGCAGGAAGAAAGGAAGTGGAATCCCCCTTGGTAATCCCATGACTTGCAGGAAGGCAGAGATGAACTAGGGACCGCATATTGCTAAGCAGACTTTTACTAACTGGAAAGGCTAGGAGGAGAAAGGAAAGCATGAGCCAGGCCGTGTGGACCACAGAGACTATTTTAAGATCCCGCAAGAATTTGGTCACTGGAGGTTTCCAGCTGGAAGCCCAGAGGATGAGTCAGAATGGTGGATCCACCTTGGTGTTCTTTAACTCAGCAAAGCTAGACTCTTAGAAAACCACAGAACAGAGCTGAAAGTCCAAGATCTGGTCCTTGTTCATGTCTGGGCTATGTGTGGTCTTGGCTACGTCATGCCCTCAGAGCATCCCTTTCTTTACGTGTAATATAAAGGGTTTGGCGGTAGTAGCTCCTACTGTCCTCTTTGCCTTTAAACATCTATGACTTGTGCCTTTAATCCTAGCACTCAGGAGGCGGAGTCAGGCAAATCTTTGTGAGTTCAAGGCCAGCCTGGTCTACATAATGAGTTACAGGACAGCCAGGAGTATGTAGAGAGACGCTATTTCAAAAAATAAATAAATAAAAAAAAATAAATGTCTATGACTCTGAGTTAGATCTACTTTGACTTACTGAGGTTCTTTACAATTGTCCCCCCCCTTATCCATGGAGGAATAGGCTTTGAGAGCTGGAATCATAGACAGACAGTACCCGATCATATACATCTCATATATATTTTGTTCCCTCCCCCCTTACATGCGTACTTACAATGAAATTTAACTTATAATTCAGGCACAGAAAGAGGTTAACAACAGTAACCAAATATAAACTAGAACAATAATAATACTCTAGTATTCTGAAATTCTGAGAATCACAACTCCCACACTAAGGAGGCCACTATTAAAGAAGTTAAGAATCATTAAAATATAAGCACTCAATATCTTATCAGTGAATCCGATAATCCAGATGGTTCCTAAGTAACTCATGAGCAGGTAGCATATACAGTGTGGATACACTAGACAAAAGTCAATTCACATCCCAGGATGGCTACCGCATGACTGAAACCTTAGAGAGAAAACCTACAGACAATGGAGGACCACAGTACTGCAGGGGAGTCAGCCATGCTATTCTTTGTATCAGGATACAACCAGGTTTGGGAAAGCAGACGCCGTGTACATTTTGGAAAATGCCTTCATTAAGGCTACACAGGGATGAGGAGATGGTGCATCTGGTAAAGTGCTTGCCTTGCAAGGAGTCACGATGTGGGTTTGACCTTCAGCACCCACTGGGAGGTGAAGATGGGCAGAACCCTGGGGCTCACCGGCAAGGCAGCTTAGCCTAATTGGCTAGCTCCAGGCACCAGTGAGCAACTGTCTCAAAATCCAAGGGGAGGACTTCTATGGAATGACACCTGAGGTTGACTGCTTACTTTCCACATACACTTGCAAACATTCATGTATGCTTATGCACATGATATATAGACACACACACACACACACACACACACACACACACACACACACGCAAGTAAGATAATACACAATTATGGACACAGTACTGGATAGGAAAGTGATTTAGAGTAAGAAAAGGCATCACAAGATCTTCCAGGCATTAGCTTTCAATCTTTTTCTTCTGCTAGCTCTGTTGACAACTCCCGGGCACGATCATACAGAAGTGTTTCTTGATTCCACCAGACTTCCCTGTACTCCCGAGAGTCTTGTTCATTTTAGGGTCTCTGCATGTTAAAGTTCATTATGGATGAAACATCTAAATTCCTATGTTGAAGTCCTAGCCACACCTGCATAGTCCGAATACAGCCTTAGTGGGAGATACAATCTGTAAAGAGCTGATTGACAGGGCTGTTAGGGGAGTGACTTTCTTCTTTCATCCTTCACGTCTTTGCCCAGAACCGTGTGTTCCCTTCTCCATCAGTTCCAATCCAACCTAACCTAGCCTTCCTTGTGGAGAAATCTCCCTAGCTCAGAGTACACTAATAACCCATCAGCAGTTGTTCATTTTGTAAAGGGCAGCCAAATTTCCTCATGGCCACTCATGTTATCATCCCATAGGACTACTTTGGCTTTTCAGAAGAGCCTACAATTTCTTCCTCATTGGGTAAGTCTTTAGGAGACCATTGGGGACAATATCTTAGATCAAATTCAGGTGCTAGAAAAATTCCTTGAACAGTATTTTTTAGAGAGAGGGGGATGAGGACTCATTTAAATTTTTAAGAAGTCTTTTCTATGTTCTTTTTGAAGTTAAAAGATAATGGAATCCACTCTGTGTACGGATAGTCTATTACAGTGTCTGCACTGAACACATAAAGGCTACATTGGAGTGAAAGCTGAAATCCCCTACTCCCTCCCTCCCACCACTTCCCACTAATTCCCTTATCGCTTTCTGTTGTGGCAACCTAACCCTGGTTGTTGCCTTCTGTTTTCCTACGGCTTCCGCCAGCAACGGAAGTTCACGGGGATATCTTCCAAAAAACCTTTGGCCAGAACTAAAGGAAGTGAGTACATTCAAGGGTAGAGGATGATTCAATCTCTTTGAGTGCTTAAGTCTTGGTACCCCTTCTGAAACCATTGAAAAGAATGCCAGCAAGCCGTAATTACCAGGGTGCTCCCTGGGAGGTGGAGATCTGCCAGTACTCACTGGATTTCAACCAACAATTCATTACAAGTGAATCACTGAAGGAAATGAGTATCTATTTTGGCCATTTTTAGGGAATATTTAACACCCTTAAAAATCCAAATGGGTGCTTGATACAAAGGTTTATAAAACTATACATATATACATACATACACACACTCATATACATATATACCATGGTAAATATATATTTGTGACAGGGTCTCTCTGTGTAGTCCTGGCTTTCCTGGAACTTGCTATGTAGGCCAGGTTGGCTTTGCCTCTGCCTCCCTAGAACTGGGATTTAAGGCATGTGCCACTGTGCCCAGCCTCATCAGCATTTTTAATGGAGACTTAAATATGCACTAAGACAGTATTTCATTAGAGACTTATGACATACAAGAATAAACTTAGTTCATAAAAGTCTGCATGGGAAACGAAGACTTATTGTCCTACTGAGAAACTACCTGTACTCAAGATATTTCTCCAATGTGTATTGGATCTTTGGGATGAGGGAGATCCACTACCCTTCTCAAAAAAGCAAGACTGCTTTTGCAATCAGAACAGCTTCCAAGGCCCTGCTGCCAATAATGGTGTGGAATGATTTACCATCAGCTTTGGAAACTTCCTTGGGAGCTGAGGGGGTAGCTATGAATCACTGTACACCCTCTGCACACATCGTTACCGATCTCCTTGGACTATTATATGAAAATCATACTTTGCATTTTTTTGGTAAGGAATGCTTTTCCTGGTGGCATCAGACTGTCTGGGAGTAAAAGTAGAAGCAGCCCCTGGTGAGCTGTGTACCTTGGAGTTGGATGCACTCCAGCAGTATCTGCAAATGCTGTTTTGAGTCTGAGTCAACACACCTGATCTGGAACACAGCCACAGACAGAGGCCGTGCCTCTGGCAATGGCACCAGAGCCTCGTTCTGGTGATTTCAAAGAAAACATCGAACTGATTTTTAACTCCTTCGTGGTTGACTAGAAGGAGTATTGGTGGCCTGAACTTACTTCTCTCAGCATGGAGAAAATGGGATACCTAGGAGAATCGATCTACATCCCGATGATGGAGTATGGGTCTCCTTTTGGATACTGCGGTTGCACATTTACTCTGCCAAAGTTGACACTACCACATACTATCACAGGGGGAAAGTTAGTGGTAAGCCCCAAAACTTTGTGTTTTAGTCCCATGTATATCCTGAATGTTCTGTGTAGTTTCAGTGCTGGACAGGTTCCCTAAGCTATCTGTTGGGGCTGATGATGAACGCACTTTGTCAGCAACTGCGGGTCAGATGGCAATCGCTCTGTGGTGAGATCAAAAGCCGATGAGTTTCTCAATCGAACGTGTTCTTACAGGCACCCACTGCTGCATGAGTCTTTATCAAGCCTGCACACAGACATATGAATGGCTCCTGTCAGTGGCGACTCTCAGGCTAAAGGGGCTGTGAGTGCAACTCTTTGCCGCCCACATCTGTAATATGTGAAACTCAGTGGATGGATCTGAGGATGCTTAATTGGTAGAAAAACATTGCAAGACCATTTATCTTCATTATTATTATTTTTTATTATTTTTACTTTTAGTTTCTTTGTGTGGATGAATTCTTCTGTGAAGCAAGGGACTCAAATTTGGTTTTGCTAGTGCAACCTTAAAGAGTAACCTATGACCAATAGGTTGAAGCCAATGGAAACAAGCTTCAGACTGAACTGAAAGATTCTTCCCTCCTTCCCTTTTTTCTTCCCTCTCTTCTTTCCCCTCCCTTCCTCTCTCCCTCCCCTCCTTCCCTCTTTCCTCTCACTTTCTCTGTGTTTTCTTGAGAGGATCTCATTATGATGTGCTTCAGGCTGGCCTCGAACTTGAGACCCTTCTGCCTCATGCTGCCAAGTGTTAGGATGACAGGTGTGCAGCACAAAGGTCAACTGGAAGATTGTGTTCTAACCCCATCCATTAGAGTGGGTGCCACAGCTCCCGCTGACAGACACAACTCTGAAGGCGAGGGCTTCATGACAGGCGCTGGGACAAGAGCTGGAGTAAGAGCATTGTGTTTGAATTGCAAGAATTTGGTTGCTTTCTTTTAATATGAAGAGTTAAGGACATTTTTAATTTTCATTGACTATTATAATCACTTAACAAATAGAAGATATTATAGGCCAAGAAGAAGAGAAAGGGAGCGATGTAAGACTGAAGCATAGTTTTGGAATAATACACAAATTCAGCTTTATAGAACATATGCTATTTATATGAACATTGAAGAACAGATGCTATTGCATTCTCCATTCACACATATGCACCATACAGATGTGGACTGGAAGAGGAAATACCAACTCATGACAAGGTTATGTGGATGAGGGAGTTAGGATGGAACAGGGGTGATATTTAAAAGTAGCTTCAACTTCAGTCACAATTATTTCTTTATGTCAAAATGATGATGATGATGATGCGAAAATGGTACAATAATTATATATTTCAATTTTAGATGGGGAAGCATGGGCATTTATTATATTTTTATTTTCTATATGTGATTGTCCTCATCCTGTCTGTTCTGGTTACTTTTTTTTTGTCTACTTGACACAAAATAGGGTCATGTGGGAAGTGGGAACCTCAAGTGAGAAAATGCCTTCCTCAGACTGGCATCTAAGAAAGTCCGTGGTGGCGTTTTCTTGGTTAATGATTGATGTAGGAGGGCCCATCCCACTGTGGGGAGCGCCACCTCTGGGCTGGTGGTCCTGGGTTTTATAAGAAAGCAGGCTGAGCAAGGTATGGGGAGCAAGCCAGTGAGCAGCTTTGCCTCTTAGCCTCTGTCTCAGTTGCTGCTTCGGAGGTCCTGTTTTGAGTTTGCGCCCCAGCTTCCCTCCAGGATGGAGTGTGACCCACAAGCTGAAATAAACACTTTCCTCCCTAGGTTGCCTTTGGTCATGATGTTTATCACAGCGTCAGGGAAAGCCAACCAGGACACAGTCAAATAAAAGACTTATTTGGTTTCATGGCCCAGGCTTTTCTCAATCCAGCGTGTGCCTCTCTGTTGCCCACCACTGCGGATCCATTAGCCATTTTCTGGGAGATGAGGACCACTCACTTATCAACTGCATCTTCCAAGTGTACTGTAACCAAGGCCTGACGTTTATGATTCCTCCAGTGGACACGCGCCTCTGTGGTTTGACCAAGATCCTTCATGTTTCTACAGTTCTTCACTTTTTCCCCATGCTCTCTTCAATTTCTTCCAAATCTCATATTTCCCCTGAAACCAGAAGAAAGCTCTTCTCATGGAAACTGGGCAGAGATGCCAAATACCATTTGGGGCTAAGAGAATGTCCCCTCTCTTCGAAGACGATTCAGATTGCCGTAGTTTTCATCATTTAAACCCCCCCCCCCCCCACCTTTCACTATTTACCTCCATAGCACACATACTCTGAATATTTTCAGCGGCAAAAGCATATCTGCTTAGCAAGCCATGATGTAAGTGTTGCCTGCCTTGGCCTCTGCAGGATCGCTCACAGCCTGGGCTTGAAAAGAGATGAAAACATTCTAGTGGCAAGGGAGTTTAGGGGCCAAGCAGGGTTTCAGCTTGATTCTACTACTTCTGAGAAATTAAACGCCATCCTGGGTTTTTTTTTCCAGCTCATGGTATTTGGTCTTTAATGCTGCCTCAAGTGTGTGCTTATATGAAACAAAGATCCTAGTCAATGATAGGAATGAAGCGGTTTTTTGTTTTGTTTTGTTTTGTTTTTTTGTTTTTTTAAGAATGTGTGAAAAAATGTTTACCTATGAAATTGTTAATTTCTCATTTTATCCGTTTCATAGCTTTAGATTAATTTTGTGAATAGTTTCTAACCTTAGGGTTTGGGGGAGTCTATAAGGGTACAGACAGCAATGTGTCATTGTTCGATTTTTAACATTCCAGGAAGCTTCAGTAAATCTCCCTTCAAATGTCCATGTTAGTTAAGTGGGCTACAGTTCTCACCGTGTCGTCTGTCCACAGTGACTTGCCTCTGTTGGAGAGAATCCCTAGGCTGTTTGTGCTTTCATTTTACAAGGGAGAATGAGAATTACTGCCTAGTAAGTGTATTTTGTGCCCCCAAAATTCAGAATATGAGCTCTCTGGGTGGTGAATCATAAAAGGAATAATTTGGATTTAAAAATGTGGTGGGAACTGCAATGATTTCAACCCTGTAAATGGAAGAAATTAATCTGCTTGACTTCAGGACAGCCAAAAGATGACCTTCAGAAAAGCTGATGACAAGGACGGACTAATTTCAAGTATCTTTTGTGGCCTGATTGTGGCTTCAGAGTGATGATGTATTTCTCTAAGAACAAAGTGTTTATTTCATTTAAGTAAAAAAAAAAAAAAATTAAGTCGATTTAAGATTGGAATCTTCTGGTAGCTAAGGACAACTTCAGAAGGAACAATCAGGGGTAGGATCTGGGAAAGTAATCTTTAAAATATGTGATGAGATAAAATCTGAAGGCCAGGGCACGAAGCTAAAGACATTCGTGTCCCCATGAACTCGGAGCTCTTCATTCATGAATCTGCTCATCACTTTGGGTGGGTACCAATGCATAGGTGTACAGCTAGGCTCAGATGAGATGGTTTCAAATTTCTGAAAGGATGTTTTTTTTACATTGAGTGCTCCGATGCTCCGAGAGGCTTTCACATGCTGCATGATTCAACTTTCACAGCTACTGTATAATGTCAGTAGTGTTGCCTTCGTTTACAGATGAGATGCCGAATGGCTAAATGGCTTTCTTGAGGCCACTTGGCCAAGAGTGGGAGAACCGAGCTTCATGAGCAGGTGGTTTGGCTCAGGATCCAACGCTCTTAGTAAAAGTAGACGGGAACCCTGGTGTTCTCTCTCTCCTAAATGGAACTCTGGGCATGAGCACTGTCTCAAAGATTGGCTTCAGCTGGATGCCGTGCATACTATGGAACCCGGGCTTGGCTCTGGGTCTCCATTTCCAGCCTCAACTGTAATTACAGAGCACAGGAGGGAGAGGGCGTAGTCAGATAATTGAACGCATTGAGTTTCATGTGCGTAGTTATTATGGAACAGCCAGCATTTTTATTTTTGGATTTCTCCAGCTCCTACTCTCCAAATAATAAGGCAAACTGGCAATTGAGAAAGAGAAAAAAGGGAGAAAAGCCCAACAACCTGTTTCTGATTTGTTTGGGACTGTATCCAAGGTTTGGGGAACCACTTGGAATTGTATTTTCAGAGTGCTCAAAGCAAATACTTTCTTTTGAAATAACTTCAGGATGAAAATCTAAAATTATAAACTATGTGTGTTGAACTTCTATGTTAAAGATTTCTTTCACATCATGATGAAAATTGAACAACAATTTCATTAATTTATATCCTAAAGTGCGTGAGTATAAACCTAAGTAAAAGCTTACAAACATGCTTCATAAGCATTTTGTACTTTCTGATAATAAAATAATAACTGGTTTATTAAGAAAGAAAATTGAAGAAGATAATGTTTAACAACAAGAACCATAAATTCCAGTTGAAGATAGGTCAAAGAAGTAATGTTTGTGAATTATAATATATTAGACCCACACCCACAGTCCGTATTCTAGTTATTGAAAAACCACTGGAGTTTAATGATTAAGAAGAAAAATCAATTTCCACTGTGGAGTCATTTTGACATCCCAGCCCCCTTGTTTTCCTTCCTGATAGCACCTCTCAAACAGTTTGGGTCAGTGGTTCTCAATCTGTGGGTCACAGCCCATGGGGGGGGCGACAGAATGACCCTTTCACAGGGGTCACCTAAGACCATCGGAAAATACAGATGTTTACATTCTGATTCATAACAGTAGCAAAATTACAGTTATGAAGCAGCAATGAAAATAATTTTAAGGTTGGGGGTCACCACCACAGGAGGAACTGTACTAAAGGGTGGCAGCATTAGGAAGGTTGAGAACCATTGCTTAGGATGCTATATGAAAAGCTCATGTTCTTGGCTGCTGGGGCCACGTGACCTGGTCTAATGATTTTACTACTATCCACACTGACCTCCCCCCCACCTTAGTTCTTTTCTCTGCCTTTTTTTTTTTTTTTCAAGGAGAGTGAGAGATTTTAGTGTTGGTTAGCCTTCCAAAAACATCAGCTTGAGGGGAAGTGGGAGTCAATCCTACAGGGCCTCCTTTTGAACATTCCCTTCCCGCGCCATGCTTCCGCTTGCCCTTCCTTCTACTTAAAATAAGGCTGACTCTGCAGCAGTTGAGCTGAATTTACGGACCGTTAGCCGTTTAATAGTTTTTAAAGCTTTTCATTTTAAGTTGTAAGGTATTAGAGAGAACTCATCCCAACTGTCAAATAATTACAGCGCTTAATGTTTTTCTCAAAAATGTATTGGGACGACTTCTTTTCTTTTTCTTTTTCTTTTTTTCTTTTGAAAAAATATGTGTACCTTTCAGCAAAAATGACAGAGAATTTCAGGAAGAAGTCAGAAGTATGAAAAGGGGGCACGTGGGAGAAGTGACTGGGTTCCTTGGCTTCGGGCTGTATTGAGTGCCAACATTTCTAACCCAGGTACTCACACGAGGCAGTGTTTGCACAGGAAGTGTTCCCCCAAAGGCTGCTGTATCAAAGGCTTGGTCCTTGGCTGCCAGTGTTATTTTGGGAACTTTGGGAGTTGGAGTCTTGCTGGAGGAAGTAGGTAACTGTGGGCATGTCTTCAGGCTGTGCGATGGCACTCTCTCCTCCCTGTCCTCCTCTCTCCCCTGCCTCCCCCTCTCTCCAACTTTCTGTCTCTGTCTCTCTATCTCCATCTGTCTGCTTCTGCCTCTGTCTCTGTCCCTCCTTGCTTCCTGGCCACCATAACGTGTGCGGCTCTGCTGTCCTCTTCCTCCCTGGTAGACTGAAATCTCTGAAACTAAGGGCCAGGATAAATCTGTCTTCCTTTCAAGTGTTTCTCTTAGGTATTCTTTCACAGCTAAGGGGAAATAAATAATGCAGATGGAATAGTCTGTGAGAATGAAGAAATTGAAACAAACAGACAGGCCAAACCCTGTGTCCAGGCCTTTGTAAAGGACAAGCAT
The DNA here is from genome assembly GCA_902168425.1 of Peromyscus attwateri. Classification (NCBI taxonomy): domain Eukaryota; kingdom Metazoa; phylum Chordata; class Mammalia; order Rodentia; family Cricetidae; genus Peromyscus; species Peromyscus attwateri. The sequence goes on along the minus strand of CABHPP010145701.1, from coordinate 12,214 downwards.
GCTGAGTCTGTACACACACACACACACACACACACACACACACACACACACACACATCTTCACACAGTTGATCTATGTCCCAGCCTCTCTCCTTGCCAATTTTATTCTAAGAATATCTTTTCCTTCCTTCTATACTTAGTAATAAACACGGGCTCCTACTTTTTAAGGCAAAGGTTCAGAGTTATGGATGAGAGGAAATTCCTTTTAAAATAGCTTTGCGATAGGACTCCTATCCCATCCCTTAAGTGAAATGATTTTTTTTTTGTATAACAAAATAAAATTGGTAGGAAATAACATGATGAGGAAGCAGCTTTAGAGGTTACATTAATTTTACATCTAATCTCTTCGACAGAGGAGATAAGAGTCATTTCCACCGCTGCTGCTGCTGCTTATGGGAGACATCATATGAGTCCTGCGTATAGTCATAGCATGGATGCTTCATGGATCCTTGCTGTGCATTGCGTCAACAGAGCCATTGTCATTGCGGTATTGTGCAAAGAAAGATGCTCAAAGGAAAAGTCTCCTGAAAGGAAAACCTCGCTGTCAAGTGAGATGTTTCTAGAATCATTTGGCATAGAGAATCCCCCAAGGACCCATCTAGACCCACAGACGGGCAAGCTCTTCTGGCTGTACTAACTGACCATTGGAAGGCTGCGGGCAGTGCTGGACTTGACAAGAGTAGCTGTCTACCAAATCCACTCACTTTCAGTTATTTGCAGGTCAAGGTTGAGAACATCAAACGCAGGTTAAGGTTAAACACACTGTTTCCCGCAGACTTTCAAGTTAGCTTTAGCTTTCTGTTGATAAGTACTGATAGGCAAAGCTCAAATTCCAGAGTTTAAAGAACCCAACTTTTTAACCCAGAAATAAATAATTATAGACCGTCTCAGGGTAATTTTAACTCTTTTACACATTCCAAGCACACACAGACACACGTATGCTCACAGGTTTTAGAAGCAATAAAGTATTTTATTGAGCTCAAGTCATGGCTATTTCGTTTCATTATGAGCAGGGTATGTTACAAATAAAATAAATCATTGGCAAATAAAATGTTGTGCTTTAATGATCTGAAAACATGACCTCTTTTTAAATAGTCATTCGGTATTTTGCTGATCTCACCAATTACCTGTCACATTCTAGCTGGAAATTCTGAACTGTTCCATTCCTTTATTAACTCGGCCAGGGAACTGTTTTAACTTTTTATGAGAATGTTTGTGGTCAAATTCCTTCGCTGCCTTTCCAGATGACTAAGGGGAGAGAAGGCTTTTTCAATCAGTTAGTGGTAGAAGCACCTGTCTTGTATTTTGCACCCTAACTATAAACTGGGATACTAATTGGCTTGTTTCTTAACACCTTCTTGATCATGCTGCCTGAATCCGGCCAGTCTGGAAACGGGGCATTCTGTAATCGCATGTTCAGCCCAAACAGTTATAGACCAGATGGGAAGACTGGGTGGGCAGGCCAGAGGGGAGAAACTTTCAAATTTCCTATGCCAAAGAACTGCATTGCAAGTTCTAATTTTAGACAGGAAAATACAGTTAATTTCAGTCTGCAGTTACAGGCTGGTGTCCATCATTTGCCTTTCTGAGGGCACCTAGTAATTTCTCTAAGGCAGGGGTCTTAGGAAATATGGTCTGGTAACAGTGACGATGCGGTATGGTCCACTGGAAAGAATATGATTAGCTTCCATTCATATTGGATGTTTTGACTACAGAAGAATGTGATCTAGCCTTTCCAATTTTAATTTATGTGGATCAGCACTTGTATGTGCTTCACCCACATGGCACATGGTAATTATGATATGCCAAATCTGTTAGGGAAGAATATGAGTCTTGGACAGGCTGGTGGAGCTTTTCAGCCATTCATTGGCTTGCGGGTGTGCTACAGCACACTTAGGGTCAACTTGAGACAACTGACACATATACTGTTTCACTTGAAACTTAGCTAAAATAATGATAACAAAATGATGAAGAGTAAGACATTGCTGGTATTCCTTTTTGAGTTCAAACTGTTGATGTGTTGACAATCTATCCACGTTTGCAAAAATGTCTGTCCTCTACTCCTGACCCCCTAAAATGACCAATATAAGTCTTAAAATATGAATATATAGTTACTGCATTCATAGCAAATCGTTTTTTAGAGAAAAACTGGTCAGCTCAAAGTGGTGATGGGACAAAGTCGTCATCATTACCAAGACAGTCTACACTGACGCATCTAAAATATGCTTTATCAGATTTCTCATGGGAAATGTGGTTGGTTTATTTATGTGATATTCAGTTTCATGGTCTTGTTAAATGCTTAGAAATCATAACTGAAATTTCCATCTAATTATCAGCAACCTGAAGAAATATCAGAGAAACAAGGTGGTGCCTTGGTAAAAAATGGCCGAAAAGTCGTTTGAAAAGTGATGTGGTGGTAAGCTCAAATGAGTTCCTTTGATGGTAAACAACAATGTGAAAATTGGTAGCAATCAGAATAGGCGTTTTTTTTTTATAAAACATTGTGTGGTACAGGGGGTTACAAATACCCTGCTAACTGAAGGGCAGGTGTTCCGATGGGTCTCAGCACATTGCTAAATGCTTTCTCAGCAGTGCCATGAGTGAGTACATTCTTCTTGCATGATGAGCTGGCCAGGAAAAGAACAACCAGTGAGGTGCTATTCTCAATAGTGAATGGTTCCTTCAATTCATGTAATATTTTGTGGAAAAGCTATAAATTTAACCTCTGAATGAGTTCCAGGCTGGTTTATAGCGATAACATTGCAAAATTAATACATGAGTTATTTAGGCAAAGAAGTTCAAAGTGTACAAAATGGTACATGAAATTAATGGCCTGCTATTTTAATTAAGAAACTCGAGATTAATAAAATACAGTGAATTCTTTCCAGCATTTGGAATGAGGTGACGGGTGACCTAGAAACACTCTGTGGCTGCTCTGCACAGGTTTGCTGGTTATTTCGTCATAAGGAATGGGCAAACATCTCAGATTGCTGTCACATCTGTGATGACAAGCAGCGGTCCGTATTATGGCTCAAAGCATATGTTTAACCAAAAATGATGAAGTTTCTCCAAGATAAAGATGACATTCAGACAAGGAGTATGCAAATAATGGCGCCAGGAAATGAACAACAAATCATTTTCTATCTAAAGCTCTGGTAGAGTGCTCTGGAAATGTGTGTGTTTGAGCGTGAATTCTCTATTGAAAATGATGTGTTTGTATACTTATTTAAGTTCCCAAAGGGATTAAGAAAAAAAAAAACAGTCTAACAGGGGCTTGAGAGATGAGTTATTGCTAAGAGCACCAGCTACTCTTCCAGAAGATCTGAGTTCGACTCTCAGCACTCACATGTTGGCTCACAACTGCCTGTTACTTCAGTTCCAGAGGATCTGAAGCCCTGTGGGTACCTGCACACAAGTGGTATGCATAAACTCATGTGGGCACACATGTACAGATAAGCATAACAAATAAATCTTAAAAAAAAATCTAGTGGGGCAGCGGTGGCGCACACCTTTAATCCCAGCACTTAGGAGGCAGAGGCAGGCTCTGAGTTCAAGGCCAGCCTGGTCTACAGAGCGAGTTTCAGGACAGCCAGGGCTACACAGAGAAACCCTGTCCCCAAAAACAAACAAACAAACAAATAAACAAACAAATAAAAATAAAGAAATAAAGAAAACTCTAACATTGTTTTCTAACCTGCTAAAATAATGAGAAAAAATAGTTGTGCTAATTTTGAGCATTTTTTTATGTAAATGTGCAATTTCCCGTTGGTTTGTAAGACTTCAAAGTAGAGAACCTTAGTTAAATTTTAGTAAAATCTTCAGAAAATGGATGGATTTCACAAGAAACATTTTGAGTTGGCTTAATGAGAAAACTGTATTGCATAATTTTTTTTTAAAAAAAAAAAAACTTCAGTGGGCTTTACAAGCGAATATTGAAGTAGACTGAAGTCTGAATGAGGGTGCTTCCTCTTGGTAAGGCAAGATTTAAAACACAACGGCTGAGGATAGCCGGTGATGGGACGCCTGCCTCACGTGTGCCAGGCCCTGGGTCCCATCTCTCATTCCTCCAAAAGCAAAGAACCAAAAGCTTGAAGCAAGGTGAATGTCACGCTTTCACTAAAATTCTTTTTAAAAAAACATCTGATTATTTGTGTGTGCGCATGAGTGTGTGTGTGCCAATGTGTGGACATGTGTATACTATGATACCTGTTTATTGGTATGTGTATATGTATGAGTGTGTGTACAAATGTGTGGGTTTGTGTGTACTATGACATCTGTTTATTTGTGTGTGTGTGTGTGTGTGTGTGTGTGTGTGTGTGTGTGTGTATGAGCATGAGGATGTGCAAACCTGTGTGCATGAATGTACCATGGGACAAATGTTGAGGACAAGTTTGTGGGAGTGTGTTCTCCTCATCTCCCATGTAGGCTCCCGCAACTGAACTCAGCTCACTGGATTTGGACTTGCTGAGCCTTCTCATCTACCCTTAAAAATTCTCAATAAGTTTCATAAGAAGACAGAACAAACTCAACCTTAATAATCAGATACTCATCCTGTTTGCTCTTCATGAAATATTGCTATAGAGTTACAGGAAAACGACCTAGAATAGTGCTCTCTCTAGGGGTGTTTTTACTCTCCAGGGGACCTTTAGCAGTGCCTTGGGAGCTGTGATAACTGGGCGGGGAGGGTTGTTGACAAGCCCTCCCTGGAGGACCTGGGTGCTGCTAGACATCAAACAGCATACAGAGCAGCCTCCAGAGACAGAGCTTTATTGAGATGAAAGTGTCAATGTCAACAGTGTGGATGGTGAGAAGCCACACTTAATGTACATAAAATATTTTATATTACAAATACGTACATTATGTACTTACAAATATTTGGATCGTGTGTTTTTCATTAAAAAAAATCTAGAGAGCACACTGTAAGTTGTGACTTCTGGGAACTTAAACTATCAGTTAAGATGCTCGTTAGTTCCAAGTGTGTAACATGTGGTATTTGTTTCCACGCACCATGGTGTTTTAGTCACAGTCTCTCTCATTCCTGTTTTGACCTCGTGTGGAACATAGACTGGCTTGTAAGAGAAGGGTTATCAATCAGCAACGCCCATTCAAAGGATGTCTTAGTGGTTGATGTATTACTTTATTAAGGAGAACATTAAAAAATGAAAAAACCATGTTCCAGTTTATGCCTCCGAGTTAATATTTTAAATAACACTACAAGAGAAGTCGTTGTATTCTTATAGTTTTAAACAGAAGAAAAAGGGAGAAGATTCAGGTTGCAACCTCCCCACCACCAAAAACATGTACAAATTTTAAAGAAATAATTTTTTCCAGGTAGATCAATGTGACAAATTGATTTGTTATCTAAAAAACACTGACATGTTTAATAAAAAATAAAGTTTTTGCAAATTTGTTTATATATATATATATGACTCATAAAATTAGTATTCTAATGTAGACAGGAGAGTAAAGTTCATGATACCCCCATGCATCTTATTACCTATTAGTTTTAGGAAGGATTGGATTCACAGGTCCTGTATCTCTTTTTGGTCGATCTTCACAATGAAAATGAAGAGTTATCAACTACTATATAAGAACCATCCCAATTTACAGAAACTTACAGGTTCATAATTTCAGCTGTAAGCACTGCTACAAGGAATTTCAGATCCTGCACGTGTTAAGCACTCACACTTCCGCTGCTCTATGTGCACAGCCCTTACACTTCTTTAAAAATGCAGAATCCAGACGTATTTCCCAAGCCAGCCTTGAACTCATTATGCAGTATTGACGGGAATCAAATTTGTTACCCCTTTGGATATCTGATATGTGCAGATAGTCTTCTAATCATTTCCTCGATACTGGGAAAGGCTGTTAGAAAAGGCTCATATAGAAAAGTTCCAAGAAGGTGCCCAAATTCATCATTTGTAAAGTAAATTGTGAAATTTTTATTTATGTTGTCTAATTTAAAGAATATGAAGATTATGGAAATGAAAAGAAAGTTAATGGTCATGATAGCTTTGATTTTGCTAAATCTATCTAGTAGTCTGTAAATTCCAGAAGAACCAATGCTCCCTTACAAAACTTAAGAATTGGAGCAGGGACTGGTGTTCCGTAAAGCTCTTCAACTGAGTAGATATTGTGTATAAATTATTGAGTAAATATTAGTCTATGCATCTACCTATCATCAATCCGTCCGTCCATCCATCCATCCATCCATCCATCTGTCTATGCAGAGAGAGAAAGACAGATTTTTTTTGGAATCCTTGCAGTCTTAATTTACATAATTTGATGTAATTTTAACTACATTCTGTAATCTCAAGTAATCTTTAGTTTTGTTGCCAAGGCTACCTATCACGACAGGACTATTGCTCATAAGTAGGAAAGAAAAAGACAAAATCCCATAAATGTTTACTATGGGATGACAAGTCTAGTCAATGAAAACAAATGGTGTGCTTTCTGATGTTAAGACAGCGGGTCCTAAACACTGGTGATTTAGAAGGGGGAGGAGGGCTAATTTGCAGGGGGTCAGGAGAGGGGGACACAAAAGAAGCATTTTCTTCTTTTATTTCTATGCTTACAGGCTATAGAAGAAAGAATAAGAGGAGGTGGTAACTTGTCGTCACCATCAGATTGCTTTTTTTTTGCCTTTATTTTCTCCTTGAAATTGCCAGCAAATACCAACCACACTTCTCTTGTCTGTTATATATATATATAATTTTTATATCATATATTATACACAAAATAAAAACACCCCATTAAGATTTGGGAGGGTGACATGTCAGTTTCTTTTTCTGGTTCCCTGAAATAGAAACCATGTGTCACAGCATAATAATTACAAAATAGAAATACAGGCTAGCATTAAAATAAATGCAAATGAAGCCCCCGGAACTGAGAGGAAGCTGGGGTGGGGGTGGGGAGGGCACTTTTCTATATTTATCTGAAGTCTCGCCGGGTAAAACTGTCGAATCCCTCGTTCTCTGCCAGTCTTCTACAATGCATTTTTAGCACCACTCACATGTTGAAGGCTGGTAACCTAAAGCTGGTCAACAATGCAGTTACTAAAATCGTAGACAGGACCATACCACGCCACAGACCTAAAGCACTTACGCAAACAGCTGGCTCTGCTCCCACAGACAAAAGATAACCATCGACTCCAGTTTAAACAAACTGTGGTGTAAATATGTAAACACTCCATGCAGCATTTCAGCTAATATTACAAAGATTTCCATCCCTGATAAACAGCCGTATAAATGGCACTCTTTATGTTAAGAAGGCTAGACAGCCAGCCGTAATGGCCTCGAAAGCATCTATACTTGCCTCTAATCTTGCCCATATCCCTGGTCTTCTCCCAGACTAAACATGGTCACCCTGGATTCACAGTTCAAAGACGCTCTGATTTTCTTTGGCTCACTCAATAATTGCAGCCTCCTCAGCTGTGGGTTCTGGAGGGCAGGGATGGTGTTTGCATTTGCTTGGCTGAATCTTTAGTAAAGCTTAACATAAAGCTTGACATGAATTAATGTTTGCTCACTTCCTAGGATTAGCTATTTTCTGTTTGGCCTGGTTTGTGAGGTTTTAGTATAGCTTTTCGGATTTTTAAAGATTATTTTATTTGTGTGCGTGTGTGCGTGAGTGTGTGTGTGTGTGTATGATGTATTTGTGTATAGTGTATCCTTACATGTGTGTGCAGGTGAGTGCACTCATGTATGTACACCAGAGGGGAAGGTGCCTTGCTCTGCCACGCCCTGCTTTATTCCGTTGGGACAGAAACTGTCACAGAACCTGGAGCTTGCCATTTTGGCTGCTAAGCTGGCCAGACAGCAAGCCTTAGTGATCCTCTAATGTCTAACTCCAATAGAGCTGGGGTTATAGGCATGCTTGGCCATCCTTGGCCATCCTCACCTTTGGTATGAGTGATGGGGATTCAAACTCATGCCTTCATGCTTGCACAGTAAGTGTTTTTTTTGTTGTTGTTTTTTTTTAATACACAGAACCACCATCTCAGCCCCTACTATTGCTTTTGAAACTCGTTTCCACCAAAGATGACTGACTTATTAAAATGTTAATTATGTGATGTTTTAGTGCCTGAAAATGTCAGAGAAAGATGAAATGTAGATATAAAACAAACAAACAAACAAACAAACAAACAAAAAACCCCAAAACCAAACAGCCAACTGTCTGTTTTGGATGTTGAGCTGCACAGAACTGCAGCTCAGGACTCTGTTTGTGTTTTCTGGAGTGGCTTTCTTAGAATAGTTCCAAGAACTTCAAACACGCCTTTAATCCTCACCTTATCTCTGTGATAAGTGAAACATTTTCAGCATCACTCCATGACAACTGGTGAGGCTGTCAGGTCTAAGAGGCAGGAACCCAGAAGTATTTTCCATTCGACTGGATGCTGGCTTCTAGTTTTGGCCTTCACTCATTTTCAGTTGAGCTCATTCAGGCTGGCCTTTCTCAAGGACACAGGTTAAAACTATTATCTGTCACTTTCTTTTTGTTATCTCACAGAATTAGAACCTGTTCCTTCATTCTTTATATATCTTCAGATCTCAAGACATTCAACGTAATGAGAAAAGGGTACGGATATTAACTTATTGCTTTTTCTTTAGTCTCACTCAGAGAAAAGGTAAAAATGAAGCGTAAAAAATTCTGCATGGTAACATCAACCTTCACTAGACTTCGAAAATGAATTTATAAGCCCAAATAGAGAACTTTCCTCAGAAATTATTATTGGCTAGGCGTAGGTCATAAAGCATACTGAGCATGCAGATGGTCGCCATGGTGATGCCAGCAGTGCAAAGGGACAGAGCTGCGTGTTACAGACCTGTCATACCTCAGTTCTCCAAGCATGCAGAAATGGCTGCTCATCGATGTCTGTGTTTTCCACAGAGACAGAAGAGTAATGTCTTACTATACTGGGACTTTTCAAACATGTAGAAAATACCCAAATTACAGAATCTTGAAAGATGTTGGAAAACCATTGGTACTAAACCCAAGGACATGTTGCTTTTAAAATATATTTTTAGAAAATACCCTAGTTACAGAATCTTGTAAGATGTTAGAAACCTATTGGTACTAAATCGAAAGACACATTACTTTTATAGGACATGATATTTAAAACTGAGAAGTTGAGTTGGTTTCTTTCATGAATCGAATACGAAATGGAAGGAACAGCCACTCACTGCCAGCAAAGAGAAGCCTCAGTGTCTCTTTCTTTTCCTTCCTTGGCTCTGAAAGTGATGAACCTGCCTCTTCTAGGAGTCACAGTGCTGCCTGTCGTGAATCCCTAACTGTGTCATGAAACTTTGGACCACTGTTTAATGATGTGCTTAATTTAGTGTATTTCACGTAAGTACTTTCCATTTAATTTTTATAGGAGTGTATACTCTGAATAAACCAGACCTGTGTTTTTTCCCTATGTTCCATGAAGGTTTCAAGTATATGGAAAACAATCTGACAACTAACATAGGAAGTGAGGTGACACTGTTAATACTGGGAAGTCCTCTCCATGGCGGTAGCGAAGGAAAATACTCACGCGAGGATCCTTCCAACCAGGAGAGAGAATCCTTTTACGAAACATTTCGAGGTCTTGCTTTGTTTTAACAATTCCAGGAAAGTTGCTCTTGTAATTTCCAGAACACTGTTGGCAGGCTTTCAAGGTCGCTCTGCCTTTTGCCTTGTGAGGAGGACCATGTGGCTCTGCACGGAGAAATGTAGCCTGTGGCCATAACGACTGTTGGGGCCCCGGGCTGCTCTTATCGCGGGTGGAATTGGCTCATTGTCAAGTATTACTGAAGAGCCCTTCTTTCTGCAGGGCCGTGAGGAGACCCAGCCGCAGTGGTCCTGCCAGCCTCACCCCTGTAAGGGCGAAGTGTTTTTCTTCAGGAACATGGAAATACTTCTCTTGGGGAAAGGTGTAAGGAGACAAACCAATTGCCACTTCCGAGGGGTGAAAATCGATCCTTTTGTGCGCTTATCTTCAGCCACTTCTAACTTCACTGATTTACCTCTGCTGGGTTCCCGAGGAGGGAAGAAAAAAAAAAGGAGAAAACTACCTGTCTGAGAGCCCGTGGTAACAAATGAGTGACAACAGATGGTCTTAGCAAGATGAACCTGTTAACAGCCTCAATTCGTGACCAGGGGTCAGATATTGTCATACCCAACACCACAGAGTGACACAATCCTTGTCCAATCACTCAACTGAGTGCACACACAACATATGCCTTTGCTAACTAATTAATTGATTGCTCCATCCATCTATCCATTCAGTAAATATTGAGCGCTGGTTGGCATGTGTTGGTTATTATTCTAAGCATAGTGTTATAGCATGAACACCAATCCAAACCCAAACAGCCGCAAATCTCTTCACTCTTGAAGCTTATGTGCTAAGAAATCCATATCCCACATTCTCAATGGAGTAAAATTACTGCATCATTTTCCAAATGGTTTACATGCTTTTTAATTAAAAAAGACAACATGGGGAATTTTCTTTGTATTGAACTGGGGGGATTTGAATTTAAATATTTATCACATGCGGAGAAACAGAGAAAATATGTTTTACCATACATTCATGTTTTAAAAATAGTGCTATTTGTAGCACTGTTGAAGATAACAATTCATGGAAGATTCGTTATCCACATCTCTCTGGAAGTCTATTGATTACCTATAAGATATTAGATGCCCAGTCTTGGAAACTGTATGCATTTTTCAGTTGTGTTTTCTTATCATCTAGGAATAGTGTAGAAGCCCACGGAGCAACCTGCTTACTTTTCGGCCCAACTCTACAAGGGTTTCAAACTGTCCCTCAGTGTGCCCGCCGGGAGTGCCATTCTAGTAAACTCACTGTCTGCTAGGTTCCTGCTCTCCAGTCCCTGGGGGACAGTAGCTGCCTCTACCTGGGACCCCTGCATCTCTTATGTAATTCCCTAGAGAGGTTTCCTAGCTGGCTTCTCTCCCCAGCCCCATTTTTCCTGGGTGTTGAGTCATGGTGCTCCTTCCCTTTGCCTCTCTGTGATTACTTCTCCGCCAGATGATTCCGTCATACCTGGTGCCCTCTCTTGCCCAGCTTCCAAGGCTCTCGCTCCCACCCATGCAGCCATTCAATTTGGTGGCCGGCACAATGACAAACGATGATAGCTGTGCTTCGGAGTTGCAGTTAGAAACGACATGACAAGAGGGTCTCATGTGACACTAACTCTCCAGTGTTAAAGCCGTTCCAACAGTTGCCATCTGGCAGAGTTTTCATTGACCTTGAGAAAATGCCTCTGGTTAGCTCTGAGCCACTCCCCTGGGTTAGAAGAAGGGGAAGAAGTGGAGCTGGAGTCCAGTTCTGAATTCTGAGCCACTTACCTACTTCCTGCTCCTTTTCACAACACATTCTTTGCTCTACTTGGCTCAAGTCCACTTGGAGTTCTACCTCTTGCCCTCACCCTCCCTCTCGTCCCAGTGCCCTTACTTGCCCGGCATTTCCATCCAACTTCACTTGCCAGGACTCTATGGTATGCCCAGGTGCCCATTTCTTCATGTCACCTTCCCTAAGAGCTCTGCCACACAGTTGCCTTTTCTTTGAAATATTTTTCTTAGCGAAGGGTTGGATTTGGGTTTCTCAACCTCATTTTGAATCAAATAACTCTTTGTCGTGAGGGACTGCCCTGTGCGTTATACGATATTATGCAGCAAAGACACACTAGCGCCTCCAGTGGTGAAAACCAAAACAATCTTTGGACACTGTAAGATGTCCCATGGGAAATAAAATGGCCCCCCGTAGAGAACCCCTGGCTTAGTCTGTAACTGTTCTTTAGCTGAGTGATGTGAGACAGTTGGGTCATCCTTCCTGGATATGATCAATACACAAAGTATAAACATAAGGAAGTTTCAGAGACTAAAACCTATTATTAAAAAAAGAAAAGAATATTTTCATCCTTCTGAAAGAATACCCTCATGCTTAAGAAGTTATCTTCAATAACTCCTTCTTCCATCCCCGGAAACTACTAATTTGTTTTCTATCCCTGGATTTACCTATTTCAGAAATTTTTTTTTTCTGTGACTTTAAGGCACACATTTGTTTGGATCACTCTATCATCATTTACAAAAACAACATATGACTTGTAAATACTAGGTCCTTGTGGAGAAGGGACACAGGGACCCACACAGCATATTTATTTCCTCTGTATCCAAAGCAAATCCATTCATCATTACTGTAAGAACTAAATATG
>CABHPP010145700.1:28317-62672 GCA_902168425.1 Peromyscus attwateri | reverse complement strand
TGGCTTCACCCCATCCCCTAGCTTAGCTAGTTTCCCTGAGATAGGATAAAAAGACACGGGCATTTATGGAAAGTAAAAGGACCTCACTCAGAGTATAGTTGTAAGACATTTGCCAGCTGAAGATCAAGGATTCCAGCACAATTAACTCTTGCTGTGAAAGTTGCCTGCGTAGAGACAGTGTTCCTCTTTTATGGCTATGGATATTTTCTTTTTTGGAGGGGAGGGGAGGGGTTGTTTTTGTTTTGTTTTGTTTTGTTTTTGAGACAGGGTTTCTCTGTGTAGCTTTGGAGCCTATTCTGAAACTAGCTCTGTAGACCAGGCTGGCCTCGAACTCACAGAGATCCGCCTGACTCTGCCTCCCGAGTGCTGGGATTAAAGGCATGCACCACCACCGCCCGACTGGACAAGTTCAAATGAAAATGTTAAAATAGCAATTCAGTGAGTTTTAAGGCCTGAGAGTCTATGGCCTTTCTCCTTTTCCAATTACAAACCTACAATTCTCTAGGAGTCTCACAAACCCTATTTACAGCAAAAGGTATTTATTTCTTGACCCCTTTGTGCAACCCACTGTTTGTTTTTCTAGACTTCCATCCTAACCAAGGCACATCTGGAGCCACCCAATGATCTCGTTTATCGAGGGGTGCGGTTATCAACCCTCTAAGATGTAACTTGAGAGTCACCACAATGGCATATTTGGGCTACCAGCACTTAAGTGTGGCTCTCCTCTGAGAAGCCCACCCACACTTTTCAGTGTCTTTCTTCTTCTGAGCACTTCCTCTTATTAATCCCCCATGCTTATATCCATTCTAAACTTTCTTCCCAATAAACTCTGCTTTAAACTGGCTTCTCCTGAAATTCTTTTCCCACCATAAAGCGAAGGAAGCTTTACCTGAGAGAAGGTCCCTAACGGATAGGAAGCTAGGTCTTTCGGTAGATAGGACTAGAGACTGCAAACAGTGGACCCGAAATATAAGTAACTTTGTGTACACCCCTCTACCATCTTGCTTTTAAGCCCAGGCCAGGGTCCCTCAGCGCAATCCAGAGGTAGTGCCAGGTCAACAACAGCTCCCCTGGGTTCCCCCACAGTCCCCAGAGCCTTTGATTTGACCAGAGATCCCTCCTCCACTCATTCCTTCATGATTTCCTTATAAGTGTTTGCTGAACATGCTGGTGGTGCTGTGGACAGCAACCCAAGGTCCCTGACCTCTGCTTCCAGAGATTTAAAAATAATGGGTATAACTTGAGTAAGTAGTATGGTGGGAAAGACTGGAGGCTAGGTGAGATGGTACGGAAGGGCGCAGCTTTAGAATACTAAGAGGAAGTGCCAAGTATGGCAAGTGCCAGCACAGGGCAAACCAGGAGGCAGGACAGCATCGGGAGAACTTGTGAATGGGAAATACAGGTGAGCTCTACGTAGTGGTACAATGTGGGGAGCAGGTGGGAGTTTAGGTGACTGGGTGCAGGACAATCACTTTTGTAGCTACTTAGATCTATGGAGAAATAGAATCCAAAATTCTAAGATTTGCTCAGGCACTCAGCCAGCCCAAGGCCAGGCAGGACATCATCCACCTCAGCTGATTCCTAACTCTTTGTGGACCACTCCTCTGTACCTCGTCCCCACCCCCTGCACCAAGAACCAAGCATATCCTGAACAGGTAGGTTAGTTCTGTGGGACCACCTCACAGATGGTCCCAGGCTTCACAAAATGCCTAGGATGGGACAAGCAGACCAAGGAGACAGGAGGGGACACTGGCTTTGAAGGACACACACTAGCTCTGAGGCCAAGCCCAGCTTTCCCCTGCTTTGGAGTGAAGGGAATACACATTGATAAGACTCATCGTGAAGGAGCTGACCCACGGGAACTAACACTGGCCACTGCTGGACTGGACACAAAGAGCTCAGTAGCTGGTCTCTGAATGACCACTGCTGTGCCGCTCACAATGACCAGGAGCCTGGCCCTGCTCAGTGTCACAAGCCCTGCTTGATGGCAGACAGCATCTATCTAGAGGTCACCCACATCTACCAGACATGCTCTCCACTGAAGGTCCAGTCTTCTCAACTACTGGATACCTTTGGCTATTTTATTGAACTGTGACTGTGAATTTCTGTGTGTTTGCTTTTTTCAGGGGACAGAGAAAGGTAAAGGCTAAAGGTCACATCAGAACTGATGCAATGTAATCAGTCACCCTACTCAAATCACCCCACCAGAGTGGTTTTTCTATGGCGTCATGGGAGCCAAACTTGCCACTTGAAAGCCAACTGGGCTACAAGTCACAAGGCAAAGGATATTTTGTTTTTCATTTTTGGGGGGTTTTTTTGGGGGGGCGCGGGTCACCAAAATAGGCTTTTGTTGGTAAAACTAGCATTGCTAATTGAACACCATTGGTACAGCCTAATCCTTTCCCAGCTCACAATCTACTTTCTATCCATAAAACAAGCTTCCTGTCTTGAGTACACTTGTTCTCTGGGAGCAGGCTCTGTGGGGGGTCAGAATTAGGTGTGGTGGGGAGATCTTTCCAGAGCAGAGATCATTTTGAGATGCAGGCTCTGCAGAGTTCCCACATGTTCCCTTCCACACCAGGCTTGGGAAGTAGCCCTTTCCCCAAGGGACCTACGTGGTGGCGAAAGGGCACATGAATCAATTCATCTGAACCCAGTTCCTCATGGCACCAGCCAGCTGAGGACCCCATCGCGGCCTTCTGTGCTGGTGGGCCTTCTCTGCACCTCAGCCTCCAAAGTACACTAACCCTTGCTTCCTGTTGGCCTCCCTGTTGCTCCTGCACATAATGTGATGGTTTGAATAAGAATGGCCCGCCTAGGCTCCTGTTAGTCATCAGGGAGTGGCACTATTTGAAAAGGCTTAGGAGGTGTGACCTTGTTGGAGAAAGTGTGTCACTGGGGGTTGACTTTGAAGTCTCAAAAGCCCATGCCGGGCCCAGAGTCTCTCTTTGTCTGCCTGCAGATCAGGGTTTGCTCTCTACTTTTGTTAAGAGCTGCCTTGGTCATGGCGTCTCTTCACAGCTACAGAACAGTGACTAAGACATATATCTTTGCCATGTGTCCCCCCCAGCGTTTTCATATGTGCCGTTACCTCAGCGTGAATGTTCTTCCCCAGATTTCTCATCCATCCTTCCCTCACGCACTCCAGACTGCACTTGGGTGTCACCCTTCTGTGCATGCCAACCCATCGATGCACTCCTTCCCCTTGGCCAACCTGATTTCTCCTCACAGCCCTGTCACTGTCTAGCAAATCTATCTCACTCGCCCCTTTATTCTGGGCAGCCCCACCAGGATGTGCGCCGCACCGGGGCAGTGGTTTTCTAGCTTCGCTGGGTACCTCAGCCTATGCCTGACACAAAGCAGGCATTCAGTAAGCAACGCTGGATGAACAGTTCTGCCACTCTAAGCTGAGGGCCTCGGGCAAGGCAGCTTTCTGAGCCATACAGGCCCTGTCTGTGGAATGGGAAATCAGACTGCTTACCATCCAAGTTGAAAACCAAAGTTACCTCTTGCCATTGGAAACTCTGCCCCACCACTTACGGGCTGTGAAGCCTGGGGGAAGTGGTCTGCTCTCTCTGACTCTCAAATTCCTCACCATGAAAATCTAATCTGTGCTCTTGCAGACTGCAGACTCTGGAGTCAGCACTTCAAGAGCCTCTGGCTTCTTGGAAACCACCCAGCAGCCCTGTGGGGACAGAGGCTGTATTCTGTCCTGAGGAAATGGACCCCACAGTCACTGAGTAAGGGACAGGCTTAAAACCTACCATTCAAAGCCAAGGCCGAGACTGCTCTTCACCCACCACTAAAACCCACCTCCCTGGGACCAGATGTGATCCCTAGAAGTCCAAGCACTCACTTGGTGCTTACAACCCTTCTCGGTTCTGCACCCTTCTCTGCGGCTGTTCATCTCTCTCGCAAGCTCAGGGTCTCATCACAGCGCAGTCTGAGAAGGTGGACACTCCTTTTGTTCTTCGAGCCGGACTCACTCTGACCTCACCGGCCTCTTTGTACATTCCTGCCAGTCTCGGGGCCTTGGTGCCTCTAGTTTCCTCTGCCAGCCACACTCTTCCCTTCTCAGAGAACAAGGACTCCGCTTCAGCTACCCTTGAATCTTGTGCCTACACACACCTAGTGCCTACTCAGAACTCATCGACTATTTGCTGAATGAATGGGGTCAAGGCTTTGTTTTGGTTGAGTGAAATAATTCTTCAAAAATGAAGGCCCAATGCAGGCATGGTGGCATACTCCTATCTACTTTAATCCACTAAGGAAGCTGAAGCAAGAGGAGGACCCCTTGAGCCCATGAGTTCAATGCTAGCCCAGGCAACATAGCAAGACTTCATTTTTTTTATATTGTATGTTTATAAGTATTTTGCCTGTATATATGCATATATACCACTTGGGTGCCTGGTGCCCTTAGAGGTCAGAAGAGTGCATCAGATCCCCTGCAACTGGAGTTACGATGGAGTTGTGAGCCACCATGTGGGGGCTGCGAACCAAACCTGGGTCCTCTGAAAGAGCAACAAGTGCTCTTAACCCTGGGCCATCTCTCCAGCCCTGTGGTGGTTTGAAAGAAAATGGCCCCCAAAGGGAGTGGCACTATTGGGAGATATGGCTTTAAGTATCACCCTGTTGGAGGAAATGTGCCACGGTGGAGGTGGGCTTTGAGGTCTTTTGCTTAAGTTTTGGTCAGTGTCACAGTCTCCTTCCTGCTCCCTGCAAGATGAAGGACTCTCAGCTACTACTCCAGCACCACATCGGCCTGCATGTGTGGACTGAACCTCTGAAACTGTAAGTGAGGACCTGAATTAAATGTTTTCTTTGTAAGAGTTACCGTGGTCATGGTAACTTCACAGCAATAAAAAATCCTAACCAAGACAAGCCCCAAGGCTCCATCTTTTAAAAAGGAAAATGAAAATGAGGCAAAGTAAATATGTTTTCAGAGAAACAAAAGCTGGGAGCAGATCCAGCCAGAAGAGCAACACCAGGGGACTTCTTCCAGCAGCTGAGGACTGCCCCACAAGAGTTGGCACGTAAGACACAGAGAAGGGGACAAAAGGCCCGTGTCAACAACTGGGAAGGAGTGGTGGATGCTTAGCAACCATAGATCTATCCTGTAGACTTGAAAATGTTTATCTTGATAACTGAGAGCATATGCAGGAAAAATCAACCAGGCTGCAGACTCAAGCTGCATGCCGCATGTCCACAAGTCCCACCCCGACCAGGTCTGCTTTTCCGGTTCTCAGGAAGCATCAGCCCAAACAGACCGTGTATAAGCATGAGACTGACTTCACATATGCAAAGGATTTTGGTCTCATGCCATGACTCATGGCATGACTCACTCTCACACACAGAGAAACTACAAAGAGGGCACTACAATGCTCTCCTCGGTGTCTTTGTTCTGTACCGTTTCATGTGTGTGCGGCCGGTTCTGTGTGTTTGGGGGGTGTTGTCTGGTCCACAGCGCTGGGGGTCAAACCCAGGGTCTCTGGTAGGCAAGTGCTCTGTCCTAGAACTACACCCCAGACTTAAGCAATTTTTTTTCTTTTTTGCAGAAAACTCATACCTTAAGGATTTCCTATCTCAAAAATTTTCCAGCCACAATAAACACTCAAGAATTATCCAGTGGGCTCCCAGCACCTCTCCCCTGGATTTGCCTCTGCATTTCCTGGCATATGTTTCATCTGCTTCTGATTTGATGTTCTGCTTGCTTGTGAACTGTTTGAGGGGTAAGGGTAGATTTCACTGGGACTTCATGAACAGACACTGTGTCGACTCGCAGCACAATGCTCAGGATTACAGATACCCAACATGGTCGGCTGACATACAGCCCAGCCAGGATCCACACTGAGACAGTCCTGGTAATACGCAGTTCTAAGATCCACAGTACAGGCCACATATAGCCAACTTTGGTCTGTCTTTTTCCATCAGAAATACACTGGGGAGCTGGGCATAGTAGCACACACGTTTAATCCCAGCACCCAGAAGACAGGCAGGCAGATCTGTTAGAGGCCAGCCTGGTCTACATAGTGAGTTTCAGGACAGCCAGGGCTACATGGTGAGACCTTGTTTTGAGTTGGGGCAGGGAAGAAAGAGAAAAAGAAGAAAAAAAATATCTAGGGGTGGAGAGGGAAATGAGAAGGATCAGAAGATAAAGGCACTTGCCAGCAAGTCTGAGGACCCGAGTGTAATCCCCAGGATCCAGAGTGGAAAGAGAGAACCAGATCCCGAAAGTTGTTCCCTGACCTCCACGTGTGCACTGTGGCCTGTGTGTGCATGAACACACACACACACACACACACACACACACACACACACACACTTAATTAACCAAATTAACAAAAAAAGACATCAAAGACAGGTGTGGTGGCATGTCTATAATCCAGCACTTGGAAGGCTTGAAGCAGGAGGGTCACATGCTCCAGGCCAACCTCCCCTAAAGAACGAGATCCTGGCTGGGCGATGGTGGTGCACACCTTTAATCCCAGCACTCGTGAGGCAGAGGCAGGTGGATCTTTGTGAGTTCGAGGCCAGTCTGGTCTACAGAGCGAGATCCAGGAAAGGTGCAAAGCTACACAGAGAAACTCTGTCTCGAAAAACCATTAAAAAAAAAAAAAGGAATGAGATCCTGCCTCAGAAATAATATTTTAGAAGTTGAAGAAAGACATTGGCAGCTTTGGAGAGCTCAAGCCAGGGGTTTCTGAGATTTGTCACAACTCACTGAGTGCTCTGCCTCTTTAACCAGGAATGTCCTCACAGGTGTGTTGTCACAGGTTAGGAATGTGCCATTTCTCTTCTGTAGTTTGTTCTTGTTTTTTGGGTTGGGTTGGGTTTTGTGAGATAGTGTTTTGTTTGTCTTCTTTTGTTTTGAGGCGGGGTCTCACCCTCTAACCCTGGCTAGCATAGAATTCTTGGCAGTCCTCCTGCCTCAGCCACCTGAGTGCTGGGATGACAGGCATGTACGCCCTCCTGTGCTGTTCCTCTTGGTTCTTAGACACGGTGAGTGGCGGCAGCCATCACCAGCCCTCCCAGGCCCTCATGGTGGGCACACATTAACGCTGGCACAAGGTGCTAGCAGGAGAGAGGGGATCACATACCCTGTGCCCCGGGGCTGAAGAGACATTTCTGCAGCTTCCCACTAGCACCAGGCTGCTCGGCTCACGGGTGACTACAGATCCAACCCAGATGCAACCTGAAAGGCTCAGCCGCTCTTAACCAACCTGCCCCAGTCCCCACCCCAGATCCCCTGAGCCCTACCCCTTTGCCTGTGAGTTAAGTGCCTAGATAGAGTCTGTTCAAGGCTGAGTATGTAGCTGCCCTGAGTTCAATTCCCAGCACGGAGGTGGACAGGATGTGGTAGGGTTCAGGGTACATGGCATAAGGCAGGGCAACTTCTCTGTGGTTTGGGTACCCTTGGCAAAGGGTAGGCTATTAAACACCCCTGGCTCTCACTCATGAAATAAGTCTTTTTTTCTTTTTTCCGAAACAGGGTTTCTCTGTGTAGCTTTGGAGCCTGTCCTAGAACTCACTCTGTAGCCCAGGCTGGCCTCTAACTCAGAGATCTGCCTGCCTCTGCCTCCCGAGTGAAATAAGTCTTTAAATGCACTTCTAGCTGCTGGCTCTGAGGACAGTAGAACCCCCAGCTAAAGACAGCTGGTGAAAACCGAAGCTCCCAGAAAAAAGTCACAACTATGTTAAAGGTTCTACAAGGCTGATCACAACTCTGTGGTTGTGAAGAGTTGGAATGTTGCAAGTCCACAACCAAGTTATCTTGAACTATCTTTAGTCTCCTTAATAGCCCTTTGTCACCTACTCTTATCTAACCTAACACCCTTGTGACTATCATGGGAAGCCTTTTGGAATGCATTGTTAACAGCCCACCTTTCCACCAGCCTGAAGCTAAGAATGCATCAGATAGCATCTGAGATCTACAGCAGTGTGAACAAGAATTCCTAGGGAGAAGCTGTATCTGCCAAGAGTGTCAACCAATTAGACCTTCAGAGTTGGAATGTTGCAGGTCCAGAGCCTAATTACAGTTTATCTGGGGCCATCTTTAGTCCCTTGCCCATCTTTGTGTCAGAACTAACATCCTGTCACTAGCAGGTAAGAACCTTTTGGGACTATGTTAACAAACTCCTAGTTTTCCCCCAGTCAAAGGGCTGAGAACGCTCTCAGCAACTAAAGCCTATAGCAGAGTTCTCTTCATGTGGTCATAAACCCCTACCTGGTGTGTCCACCAATGTGAGTCCTGATTTGTGGATTTCTTTGTTCTGTTACCATAAAAAGTTCCGAGCCTGCCCCCTCATTGGAGCCTGGCCTTCGGGGAGAGATGAAGCTGTGTTCCCGGCCATGGTCACTCATATTGGGCTCCAGAATAAATGAGCTCTTACCTGTCTTGTGGTAAGGACTGTGGTTTTGTGTCATGAGCAGAGACCTTCCTGCTTCGCTGTAACCCACCTACCTGAGCTTCCCACCAATAGAGTTGAAAAGCACCTTTCTCTTTCTCTGCTTCAGTCTTCTTTTGTCCCACAGAATGAACTCAGTAGTAATACCTCTAGATGACCACTCCTCACTTCAAGACGGCTATAACATCTCCAGGTCCCATCTTCTCAGGCTGCTGTCTGGAGTCCTCCATGGTTGGGTTGTTTTGTTTGGAAACAGGGTCTTCCCACCAGGCTGGCCTTGAACTCTCAAGTTGGTTTGTCTTTCTTTCTCTTGCCTCTGCCTCCCAAGTGCTGGGATCACAGGCATGCACAACCACCCAGGAAGGCTCCAAACTCCTGGTCTTCCTGCCTTGGCCTCTGAGAGCTGGGATTTTAGTCATGTTCCCAGGCATGGGCTCCTTCACCGGTTAGTTCGTTCGCTCATTCAGTTTTCTGGGAATGTGTTGCGAATGGGACACAATGCAACCAAAAAACAGGAATTAAGTAGCTGGGCAGAGTGTTGTATGCTTTTAATCCCGTTAATCCCAGCACTCAGGAGGCAGAGGCAGGTGGATCTCCGTGAGTTCAAGGCCAGCCTGGTCTACAAACTGAAGTCCAGGACAGCCAAGGCTATGCAGTGAGACTCTGTCTCGAGGAGAAAAAAAAAAGAAAAGAAAAGGAGGGGCATTGAAAGAAAGCAAGCCACAGCAGGGTGACCATCAGCAGGAAGACAGGAGAATGGGGAAATGGGACCAGAAAGGAGACTGTGTGTGTGGTGGCCCACAATGTGAAGTGGACTTGTGGAGCCAGGGGCCCCAGGACCAACCAGAAACACTTCTGAGGGGCTGGAGAGATGGCTCAGTGGTTAAGAGCACTGGCTGCTCTTCCAGAGGTCCTGAGTTCAATTCCCAGCAACTACGTGGTGGCTCACAACCATCTATAATGGTATCTGATGCCTTCTTTTGGCATACAGGCATACATGCAGATAGAGCACTCACATACAAAATAAATAAATAGGGCTGGAGAAATGGCTCAGAGGTTAAGAGCACTGGCTGCTCTTCCAGAGGTCCCGAGTTCAATTCCCAGCAACCACATGGTGGCCCACAACCATCTATAATGAGATCTGGTGCCCTCTTCTGGTGTGCAGACATACATACAAACAGAACACTGTATACATAATAAATAAATACATCTTTAAATAAATAAATAAATAAATAAATAGACATAAACCAAAACAAAAATGAAAAAAAAAAAGAAGAAGAAACACTTCTGATTCCCACAATACATAGTGTAATTGCCTGCCTTGGGGACTGGGTACACCCACCAGAAACCATTTCCACAGCCCTATATGACAAAGTCCTCTGTACCTCAGCCATCAGGAGAATTTCTTGTCCTCTGAAGAGCTCCAGAAGCAGACGTGGCCTGTCTGTCCACCCTGAAGCCCTCAGCCCTGCAGAGACCTCCTTCGTACTGATCTGCCTGTATCCAGAATGATACGGCATCCAGTGATATGGCTGGCCATCTTTGATTTTTGTCAAAGGGGTAAGGGTTCTCTTCCAACCTTCCCACTCCAGAGTTCCTGCACCTGCCAGCCACAGAGGTCGCAGAACACAATGCCCCCACCCCAGAGAAGCTGGGCGTTGCCTGGAAACACTCTCAGTTGTTGTGGACACTGTGGGGGCTGCTGTGGCCATCTAGTGGCTAGTGGTCAAGGAAGTACTTGAGGCCTGCATATGCAGGGCCACTTCCACAAAGCTGGGAGCTGCAGGACTGTAGAAGCCTGCTCATCCCAGAAGGACCCACAGCAGGGTCTGCTTCTCCACACAGTGGCATCCCAGGTACTGAGGACTTCTGGGGACACAAATGTTAACGAGGCCCAGATATGCTGAAAGGAATCATGGGCATGGTCTTGGGCTGATGAGGAAGGATGCCTAAGTCTGTCCCCACCCCCAACAGGGGAAAAGGACTGTGTGGCCTTCATAAGAGGAAGATTTGCCTTGATAGGTTGGGAGATGGCAGAACCTCCCACAATGCCTTCTGCTTCAGAGGGACCAAGTGGTACACACAACATCTTCTTCCTGGGCACACAGGAGACTCCATTTCTCAGCACCCTATTACGGTTAGATGTGTAAAAAGGTCTAGCTGATGGAAATGTGAGAGAAAGTGATATCACCACGTCTGACCCGGCCCAGACCCCCCTGCTGGCACTACCTTTGCTCCCTCATTCCCTGTCTCTCAGCTGAGAAAAATCTTAATGGCTTGCTTGGTTATAAAATGTATCTCACGCTGTGTCAAAGCCTAGGTCTCAGCTGGTGATGTTACATCTACAGGGGACTTTAGAGTCTTATCTACGGGAGGTGGGTCACTGGAGACAGGTTCTTAGGAGTACCTGTCTCGGCTCCCTGTCTGCCACGTGTGAGAACTCATCTGCTGCAGATCCCTACGCCCATGGTGTTCTGCCTAAAAGCACGATGCCAAGTGACTGCATGGAACTCTCTGAAACTCGAGCTGAAGTGAATTCTTCTTCCTCAAACTAGCTCATGTCAGGTACCTTGCCACAGTGACGAGACGAAGACCCAGAGAAGGTAGAGACACAAGATCTAGAGTCTAGATCCTCAGATGCCTGTGCCAAGTAACTTCCCTGCTGCCCAACCCTGCCAACAATGATGGGCTGTTGCGAGTCCCGGAGGGGCTTGGCTGTGTGTTCTTTGAGACTCAGATTTCCTTGGCACAGCAACTGGCTTTCTGGAGGAAGCACTTGTCTGGATCAGCAGAGATAGCAAAGGCAGAGGACAGCAGCCCCACTCAGTCTGAGTTTCCGAGCTGACCACACCCTGTAAAAGGAAGGGCTGGGCCTGGCCCCCTGCATTTCTCCATGGTCCAGCAGTGGATCCAGAACACAGAAGTTTGGAGGAGCTGTTCATGACTGTATCTGAGCCTTCAGTATCTCCTCACTGGCCAACCTGTCCCAGCTTTTGTGCATTAGAAACACATCCACCAGCCAGGCAGTGGTAGTGCATGCTTTTATTCCTTTATTCGGGAGGCAGAGGCAGGTGGATTTCTGTGAGTTCAAGGCCAGCCTAGTCTACAAAGCAAGTTCTGGGACAGCCAGGGCTGTTACACAGAGAAACCCTATCTTGGAAAAAGGAAGGAAGGAAGGAAGGAAGGAAGGAAGGGAGGGAGGGGGGGGGGGAGGGAGGGAGGGAGGGAGGGAGGGAGGAGGAAGGGAGAGAGATATTCACTTACCTTTCTTTCCCAGAGCCAGCAAGCCTGGATCTCTAGGACCTGTCTCTGTGAGGACAAAGTGGCAGAGAGTGAAGACTCTACCTTGGGGCTTTTTCTCAGGAAGTCTTCAGGGAGCCACCACCCCTTTGCCAGACTGCCTTTACCAGCAGGCTCTACCCAGCCATTCTGGGGTGTGGTTGGACTCTGTCCCCAGGAAGGGAAGGGAGACCTAGAATCACCCTTCCGAAAGACCCTGGTCACTGGTTTCTGCAAAATAGACATAGTGTTCCCCGTTACTCCCATCTGAGAAATTGGCAGGTCCTCCAAGCAGTCCAGCTGGAACTCAGAACTCCAAGGAAATGGAAGTAAAAACAAATGAAGGAAGAATCCATGCCCAGGAAGTCACACTGGGTCCAGTGTGAGAAAGCAAGGGGAGAGTCCAAGGGTCTGGGAACAAGACAATGGTGCCCTTGTGTACTGAGTATCTAGTGAGCCAGGCCCTGAGGGGAGCCCATCCTAGAATCCTCTCATGGGGTGAACACAACCACCTCCATCCTCCCCTCTCACGCTGTCAGGGCGCTTCCCAGGCTGTGTGCAGAACGAAGCTGTGCGGCCAGACCACAGGTATTCCCGGTGTGGTCCTTTCCTAGCTGTCTGCGCTTAATCTCCCATCCCTCAGACTCCTCCTCAGGTAGTCACCTCCTAGGCTCCTTGGGGATGCTCCGGGAGAACACAGTCAGTGCAGGTGCTATAAACAGAGGAGTGAAGCCGCAGCAACCCATGCCTCCGCTGAGGTCACAAGCAGGGGAGAGTGGGGTTCCTACCAGCAGCACAGGGACAGAAGACAGAAGAGCAAGGTCTACACACAGGCATCATGGTGCCCCTTCGAGGCCACAGGCAATGATTCAATCCCTTACCCTTCACATTGCTCTATGTTCTCTGGGACCAAGATCCCTACACACAAAGCAGCCAAGAGCACTGGCTTGCTCTCCTGGTGGACCTCCAAGGCTTCTGTGATGTGGTGGTCCAGATGATGATCTACAACACCATACCGTTGCAGATTTTGTTTTGTTTTGTTTTCCGAGGCAGGGTTTCTCTGTGTAGTTTTGGTGCCTATCCTGGATCTTGCTCTGTAGACCTCGAACTCACAGAGCTCTGCCTCCGAGTGCTGGGATTAAAGGCGTGTGCCACCACCGCCCAGCTGTAGAACATTATTTTAAGTTGTGTTACTTTTGTTTATGGTGCATTTGTTTAACTCTGTGAAGCTGTGTTACTGTGCCTGTCTAAAACACCTGATGGGCTAATAAAGAGTTGAACGGCCAACAGCGAGGCAGGAGAAAGGATAGGTGGGGCTGGCAGGCACAGAGGATATATAGGAGAAATCTGGGAGAAGAGAGAAGGACAAAAGGGTACACTGTGTGACACACTGCAGCTCCCAATGCCACTAGGATGAATGAAGAGGGGTTGGAGAGACAAAGGAGCAAGGTGGAGGTTTCTGTTTTGTTTTTAATTGATTTTTTCTGCAGGGGGGAGGGGAGTATATGGAGGGACTGGAAAGTGAGCGGGATTGGGGTGCATGATATGAAATTCCCAAAGAATTATATTTTATATATATACATATATATGTGTATATATATATATATATATTAAGCCAACACAAAAGAATGAATAATGGGGGAGAGAGAGTGAGAGAGAGAGAGAGCACAAAACATCATCAAATCAGTGTTCAAAATACCTAGCAAAAATTGACTAAGGAAGCCCTTATGAGGCCACTGGCTGAAGTTCTTAGTAGAAAGAGTCCTTGGCAGAGCAGAGTGCTCCCTTGGGTGAGGCTTCCAAGTAAAGGAACAAATAGCAGCAGATAGGTGACATCATCAAATTGGATACAAAAGAGTTACCTTCTCATTGGTCTCAAGGACATAATGCTTTGACTTTTGGATCCTCTGTTCCGTTCTCTTCCCTCCCTGTCACAGAGTTAGTGGGGCCTTGAAGAACCCTTTGAGATAAGCATGCTTAGGTCTGAAATGGTAAGAGATAGATGGACCCAGAGCCAGCCTCTCAGAGAACTCAGACAGCACGTGACAACTTAGCACTCAAGTGCACGTCACCAGCCAGTCTGAAGAGGCACAAAAAGACTGACTCCCAGCTCCATTTTTATTAGTCATGCCGGGGGCTTCCAACTCAAGCTCTTTGGCTGTCCCAGCTGCAGGGGGCCTGGGAAACGAGTCCCTTTAATCCCACAGGTTCCCGTGAAAGAAAAGAATTTTTTGTGCCCTCTCTTTTCCTCTTCGTGTCTACAAACCACATGAATGAACCAGAGCCTCTGAAGCCACTGTGGACAGTGAGGCGATTTTGAGGTTGAAAATCATACTCTGGAGATGGTGGTGTCTGGGCTCCTAATCATTTTGTGCAGTTTCCAAACCATCCGTGGATCCGCCACCAGTTATCTCTGATAGGAAGATTAGAAAACCCGATTGTTTAAGAAACTACAATCGGATCTCTCCCACCAACCACTGTAATTCCTGACTTACAAGAACAACCCTTAGCACTGCCCAGAGCTGAGGACAAACTGCCACTACTGCAGATGGGTTCCTGACTAGAATGCCTCATGTCATCTCTCTAAGCCTCAGTGTGTGCTTAAGAGAGGACATACCTCTGCCCTCAGAGGTCAGAGGTGGTAAACAGGCCTGTGAAATGTGGAGCGTGTAAGTATTTTTTTGTCAGCTTGACACAAGCTAGAGTCATCTGGGAAGAGGGGACCTCAACTGAGAAAATGCCTCCATCAGATTAGCCTGTAGGCAAGTCTGTGGTACATTTTCTTGATAAATGATTGATGTGGGATGGCCTCGCCCATTGTGCTCAGAGCCACCCCTGGGCAGGTGGTTCTAGGTGGTGTAAGAAAGGAAGCTGAGCAAGCCAATAAGCAGCATTCCTCCATGGCCTTTGCTTCAGTACCTGCCTCAAGTTCTTGCCCAGATGTCTTTGTTTTGTTTTGTTTTGTTTTTTTGGTTTTTCGAGACAGGGTTTCTCTGTGTAGTTTTGGTGCCTGTCTTGGATCTTGCTCTGTAGACCAGATCTTGCTCTTGGATCTTGCTCTGTAGACCAGGCTGGCCTCAGTGCTGGGATCAAAGATGTGTGCCACTGCCCGGCTTGCCCTCTTTACAATGGGTTACGATTAGGGCATGTAAGTCAAATAAACTCATTCCTCTCCAAGTTGCTTTTGTTTGTGGTGTTTTATAACATTAGAAAGCAAATTACTACAACATTACAATCTTTATAACATACACGCAAAACTTAGCATGCATAACAACGGACTATTGAAACATATGACAAGACAGATACACTACACCGCTCAGTGGCAGAGCCCTGTCTGGCGTGTATGGTGGTCTTAGGTTCAGTCCCGGCACTGTTCAAAAACAAATGGATACATTTCCAGGAGAAATAGATGATGCCACTATTAAAGGTAGAGACTTTAAGACTCCTCCATCTGCCCGGTGGTAAGGGTGCACACCTTTAGTCCTAGCACTCGGGAGGCAGAGGTAGAAGGATCTCTGAGTTCCAGGACAGCCAGGGCTACAAAGAGAAACCTTGTCTCAAAAAATAAAACAAAACAAAAAACCAGAAATTTGAAGAATACAGATCCTTCTGTATCTCATGTGAACACTCAGTCATGCTGACCATCTTCTAGGACATGAGACACACCTTAGCAAGTGCAAAAAAATGCAAATTACACAACATCTGCTCTTGGGCCACAGTGGAATTAAACTAAAAGTCAATAAAAAAATGACTAAAAGACTATTTTAATGGAGTTTAAACAATAGATATCTAAATAACACCTGATGTAAATAACTCTCAAGATAAAGTAAATGAAAATGAAACTGCAACATAAAAATTGTGCGATGCAGAAAAAGCTGTACTTTGAGGAAAATATATAGCATTGAATCTACGTATGAGAAAGGATGAAGGATCCCAACCAGTCATGTAAAGTTCTACTTCAGAAAAACACAGAGTAAAGCAAAGTACACACACACACACACACACACACACACACACACACACACACACACTGAAATTGAGCACAGAAAATAAAGTCCAAAGCAGATTCCTTTAGGGGGAAATCAACAAAATTAATACCTCCTTAACGACAGATAACGTGATGTACTTGATTCATGCATGATGTGAAACAGGAGACAGCACCACAGATCCCGTGAACATCAAAGAGACAGGAAGTGAACACTGTGCACAACTGTCCACAAAGGTGGACCCGAGGTGCAACAGATCAAGTCCTTGATTTTAGCCAAAATGCCAAGAAAGTGGTTGGATTTATCCTTTGAAAAACACAAGCACTAAGCGTACACCTGTTAAAGAGACCAATTCAGTCACTAATAACTTTCCAAAAGAGGAGCACCAGGCCCACTGTGAGATCTGTGAAATTCTGAGGAAACGGTATCAATTTTCTATAATCCCCTAGAGAAGACAACAACATAGGAGTAGATACACCCTAACACGTTCTGGGACCCTGTGTTACCCAACGCCCAAGTCAGACCTGAACAATACAAGAGGAGAAAATTCAAACTGATTTCTCTCATGAACATGGATGCAAAAAATCCTTGACAAAATATTAGCAAAATCCAATAATAGATAAAAAAAAAAAATACATCAAGGCTACAGGGGAATCCGTGCCAGCATGCAAGGCAGCCTAGTTCAACACTCAAACATCAGTTTATGTAATCCATCACATCAACAGGCCAAAGAAGAAAGATCACAAGAAAGAAAGCTGCACAAAAAAGCATTCGCAAAATCAGCACTTTCTCGGTAGTTACAAAAGAGGCTTTATTCACAAAAGAACAGTTCTTGTCTTAGATAGATGACTGCTGAAATATTTCCAGATGCCGGCTGACAAGATGGCTCAGCAGGAAAAAGCACTTGCCACCGAGCCTGGCCACCTGAATTTGATCCTGGAGACCCACACAATAGCAGAAGGAGAGGACTGACTCCCTCAAGTTGTCCTCTGACCTTCATCTGCCTGGTGTGGCATGCAGGCACATATTTGTGCTCATACATGCAACAGATGCATGTAAACTGTAATGTTAGAACTGTTTCCAGGGGAATGCAAGGCACTCTCCCGGCAGGTCTGCAGCGTCCAGCCACCGCAGCAGCAGGTGCAGGCCCTGAAGAATTACTGTTTGTATCTAAGGGAGCTCCCTTGAAAGGAGAGGAGAGCATGAGATGTCTGGAAAAGGTCTCTGAAGGCCCGGAGGGTGCTGGTGTTTAAACACAGCTGCCAGAGTCTCATGCCCTGTGGTTTCCTTATAAGAATATCTTGGCCAGGAAACTGTCAGCTCTGAGTTATGCCAAGCTCACTCACTTCGTGACAGCCACCCCCTGTGTAGTAGGACTGTTGCCAGTTCTCTGAGGCGGCAGGAGGCCCACCTCCAAGGTTCCCACCATTCTTCTATTGCCTCCTAGTCATGTATACAGCCAGGTTCCTCTTAGTGGAGCTGGTCACCCAACTGGCAGCAGGCAGAATCTCCAACCAAAATGGTGGTGCCCTGCGCATCAGGATGTGCAGGGGCATGGTTGCAAGGAGTCTACATTCACAGCCTGCCCTGTGACTATGACAAGGAGCAGGTCTCCAGGCCTCCAACAAGGTTGCTTCACCTAGGTTTCAGCTGACCATGGGCCCAGGAGCAAGTGACCTCACTTCACTGAACCTGGGTCTCTTCCTCTGCACCCTGGGAACAGAAGCTGAGTCTGTTGTCTGCTAGAAGGGCCTCTGGGTACATGGAAGGTTGCCAGGCTCTCAGGGATGCTGGGTTGTGACAGTTCAAGAGTGAATCCTTGCAACCATCCTCAGGAAGCTAAGGGGGAGACACTCCTGTGCACCACTTACACTCAGGCACATCTCCCACTTACACTCAGACACATCCCCCACTTACACTCAGGCACATCCCCCACTTACACTCAGGCACATCCCCACTTACACTCAGGCACATCCCCCACTTACACTCATGCACATCCCCACTTACATACCCATTCATGTGTCCCCACTCACACCGCTCGTGAGCCCAGTCACAGGCCTCCACTCACACTCACATACTCAGGTGTATACCCACTCACATGTACCTGCTCACACCCACACTCACACATATGCACACACTCAGACTGGACCCCCCCCTCACGTTCACACTCACACAAGTCTGCATCCTCAGACATGGTGGCATGTTCACACACTGCTGCTGTAAATGCCTCACTACACCAGTAAGTCTCACTGGCTTTCTTTTTTCACTAGGGAAAGCATCTAAAATGCAGACAGAAGGCTAGAGAATAGTTAGCAGATCCCTTCCTGAGTTTACTCACCTGAGGGTGCTTCCTTGGTGGGGTCTGGGCTTCTGTCCCACCAGGGCACCTGGCTCACCTGTAGTGTCTTAGGGCCCTAGTAAGGCATCATGGCCCGGAGGCCTCCTGGGAACTTGAACAGAGATGTATCTCCAGTGCTGACAAGACAAATTAGGGCAGTTTCTGGGGTTCCTCACTCTACTACTATCTCCCGTTTGCCAAGTTGCTCAAGCAGCTGAGGAACTCTTGAATATCTGGAAGATTCATTCACCATAGCCACATCCTCTGTCTTCCAAGTCCTTGGCTGTCTCTCCTCCTGGGAAGTTGGACAGTCCCCTCCAAAGCTAGCCTTGGTGGTCATGTTGGCCAGAGCTTGCTCCTATGACCTCTGCTGAGGAACCATACAGCCTTTAGACACAGAGTTTCCCAAAGAACTAAACAAGGTTCCCACCAGGAACTTCACAGCCATGTGCCTATCCGGTCCTTGGTCTTCCCATCGGTGTTTCAGGACAGCTGTTCCCTGTAGCCCCTGTGGGGCCCCTTCAGTGTCACCCACAAAAGCCCTTTGCCAATCTGAACTCTGGCTCTGGATTGGCACCAGGGAATCTGGCAAAGAAGGATGTCTCCATGGCCAATACCATACAAAGGACAGAATCACCCATTTTAGCATCTGCTTACTCTCCTTTCTCAGGTGCAAGGACAGAGGACTTGAGACTGCCTGGTGCCCTCAAACTCAATGAGGACAGCAGGGAGACCCCAGCTGTTCTGTCATAGAAGTCACTAGACCACCTGTGCCAATTCCAAGCTCATGGCTTCTCATGTTATCCAGGGCAACATTGGATGGGCTAACAGAACTTGGAAGGAGGTGTCTTCAAGGTCACAGGCAGCAATGTCCGGGGTTCCAGGGCTTGCTCTAGGACAAAAGGGAGAAATACACACTGGAATTCTAAAAACAGAGCCTCACCCCAGGCTCCCATCTCCCAGCCTTACTCTCACTCATCCACTGGGTTCACACTTGCTCCAGAGCCCTCCCCAAAGGAGTTTGCATTGTGGAATATTACTTTAACAGTGTAGAGATGTGTTACATTTGTTTATGCTGCCTTTGTTAACATTGTAAAGATGTGTTACATTTGTTCATGCTGCATTTGTTTAATTGTGTAAAGATGTGTTGCATTTGTTTCACCTTGCCTGCCTAAGGCACCTGATTGGTCTAATAAAAAGCTGAACAGCCAATAGCTAGGCAGCAGAGGACTAGACAGGGATGGCAGAGAGAATAAGTAGGAGGAGAGAGCTAGGAAGAGAAAGAGAAAAGGAGAAAAGAATGAAGGAGAAAAAGAGGGAGGTGCCCAGGGCCAGCCAACCAGGCAGCCACCAGCCAGCTAGACCGAGTAGGACATACAGAAGGAAAGAAAGGTAAAAAGCCCCGAGGCAAAGCATAGATGAAGAGAAACGGGTTGTTATAAGAGCTAGCAAGAACCAAGTATAAGATAAGGCTGAGCATTCATAACTCATAAGAAGTCTCCATGTCATGATTTGGGAGCTGGTTGGTGGCCCAAACAAGAAAGCCTGCTACGTGTTTGTGATGGTTTCCACCCGGATAGGAAGGGGGCCTGGGAAATCAAACCAGGGATGACACTTCCTGTGTGACCTCCTGCCCAGCTATCTCAGGCTCTCCCTCCCCAGCTACAAAATAGGAACTGTTGGAATCCTTCTGATGCCACACAACCTGAAGTCATCCTCCTACACACAGATGTGGCCACCTCTGTCTTCTCCCTGAGCTTCAGTCTGGTGGCAGTGTGAGGGCTGGGACCAACCTAGGTACTGTCGTCTGAGTGTTACCCCTGATTCCCAGAAGAAAGGGCAGGGGTTATATCAGGTTTTGTGGGTGCTCCGCAATCTTGTTCCCCAGAACTGCCAGAAATGTGACCATTTGTGAAGGGTCTCAGGAAAACCCTGGTTCTGAAGAGCCATCGGCATCCAAGTGTGGTACCTGGGCCAGTGGGAGTACTCCAAGTGGAAAAAAACCAAACAAACCCAGGAATCCAGTACAGGGCCCCTATGGTACAAGCAAGAAAAACGTACTCACTTCCGGGAGGCTGCCCAGAACATTGACGGCGCCCTTGGTTTAAAGGCTAACTTTCTGAAGTTCAAGTTTGGGTTTTCAGTACATTCCATACGAGTGATAACCCCACAATTGCTCCAGGACCATGCTAGAGGCTGCCAGGGGCAGACAAGCAGCTCTGGAAAGCTTACACTAATCCCGACCTTGCTCTGTTGCACCTTAGGGATGCTTTCTCCTCAGGCTCCACCATCTGGACTGCTCCTCTCCACAGGGCCCTGTGCAGAGATCTCACATTCTGAACCCGAGGCCTGCAGCAGCCACTTGCACCCTCGTGGCAAGTGGTAGCGCTCTCTCTCTCTCTCTCTCTCTCTCTCTCTCTCTCTCTCTCTCTCTCCCTCCCTCCCTTCCTCCCTCCCTCCCTCCCTAGAAGATTGGATTCCCTGCCCTGAGGCCCTGGTTGGAATATATACACAACACATTGAATAATTGAGTTCACACCAGAGACTCCTAATGAGCTTTCACAGTCCTTCTGTAAACCCCTGTCTAACGCTGGTGAGTCTCGTGGACCCTTGTCTCCTTCCTGAGAGAAGGTACAGCCATGTTAGTCACAGATAATGACCACTTTGCCTATCGCTCCTCCCAGGATGGAGAAGGCACATGTGGCTTTGCCCCCAGCTTCTGCCTATGAATGGGCTCCAGTGAGTCCTTGTCTACCCTTCAACCCTCTGAACTCATTCACACCTCAGGCTAATTTTCCTAACAGGTTTCCTCCCTTCTTTCCTGCTGAACTGCAGGAGTTCCTCGATTGTGCTGGATATGAATTCTTGATTGGCTGGTTGGTTGATTATGAAATTTTCACTAAATATCTGACCATTTAAAAGTGTATAATTTGTGGGCTGGAAAGCTAGCTCAATGGTTAAGAACACTGGCTGCTCTTCCAGAAATGCTGGGTTCAGTTCTCAGCACCTACATGGCATCTTACATCTGTCTGTAACTCCAGTCCCAAGGGGTTCAACATCCTCTTCTGGCCTCCAAGAGCACCAGGCACACACATGGTGCACAGACGTACAGGTAGGCAAAGCACCCACACATGTAAATAAATACCAATTTTAAGTGTATAATTCA
Source organism: Peromyscus attwateri (assembly GCA_902168425.1). Lineage (NCBI taxonomy): Eukaryota > Metazoa > Chordata > Mammalia > Rodentia > Cricetidae > Peromyscus > Peromyscus attwateri. The sequence continues at coordinate 41,498 of CABHPP010145700.1, read as the reverse complement.
GTGGTGTCTACTATACTCACCATGTTTTGCAGCCAGTGTCTCTATTTCCAAAATAACCCTGTGCCTATGAAGTAATCTCTTCTCCCACACTCCCGGCCACCAATAACCAGATTTCATTCTCTGCAGACCAACCTAGTCTCACTACTTTATGTAAAAGAAGCCATACAATAATATGGCCCTTGACCTCTAAGCATAATGTTGTTGAGGTTTATTTTTTTGTTGTTGTTTTTTGTTTTATTTTATTTTACTTTATTTTATCTATTTATTTATTTTTTTTGTTGTTGTTGTTGTTTTCTTTTTGTGGGGTATGTAATGTGATGTGTAAGATGGATTACACCTTCCTTGGAATTATCTTGGGCAGTTTGTAGTCCAAAGCTGATCTGTTTATCGGCTCAATAGCGTCATTATGAACCAGGTAGAATTTTTTTTTTTTTAATTTTCCAGAGCTGAGGACCGAACCCAGGGCCTCGTGCTTTTTAGGCAAGCTCTCTACCACGGAGCTAAATCCCCAACCTGAGGTTTATTCTTGGTGTTGGTCGTTTTTCTTGTTACCGTGACAAAATAGGTGACCGAATTAATTTAAGGAAGGTTCTGGCTCATGGGGGTGGTGGCGCTGGAGTCTAAGGGGTTCTATCAGTAACATTGTTGGGAGCCTGCGGTGACTGCCTGGTCACAGGCTGCACCAGAAGTAGATATGCCCTTCAAGAACCACTCCCCGAGATACACTTCTGCTGGCTAGGCCTCTGGAAGGTTCCAGCACCTCCCAGAACAGCGCCACCAGCTGGGGACCAAGTGCCCCGAACATAAGCCCCTGGGAGACATTCCAGGTGCAAACCATATGGCCATATTGTGACATGTCAGTGTTTTATTCCTTTTGTGGCTGAATAAATATTCTTCCGTTGTGTGCATGCTCCACAGGTTTCTAACTGTTGTTCTATTTGCAGACATTTGACTATAGTAATGAGGCTGGGGCTGGATGTGGTCAGGGATAGAGCACGTGTCTAGCATGAGTGAGGTCTGAGCTTTGGTTATCAGCACCCCAATATGTTCAAGATAGTGTGAGGCTATAAGAGTTTGCGTATGAGTGTTTGAGCACTCACTTTCAATCCTTTGAGGCATTTATCTTGTCCAGTATTATGTTACCATAACAAAATCTCAGAGGAAACTAATTTATAGATAGAAAAGGTGTCTTTCGGTCCACAGTATTGTGTGTGTGTGCGTGTGTGTTCATGTATGAGAGGGTATATTTGCATATGTGTGCCCATGCATGTGGAAACCAGAGGTCTTCATGCATGTGAAGGCTCCTCAAAAGTCATCCACCTTGTTTTTGTTTATTATCCTTAAAAAAAATTTTTTTAGGTGGGCAATGGTGGCACACATCTTTAATCCCAGCACTAGGGAGGCAGAGGCACTCTGCACTCTGAGTTTGAGGCTAGTCTGGTCTCCAGAGTGAGTTCCAGGACAGCCTAGGGCTATACAGAGAAACCCTGTCTTGAAAAATGAAAAGAGAAAAATCTGCATATGAGAGTTTGGCCTGCACGTATATCTGTGCACCATGTATATGCAGTTCCTACAGAGTCCAGAAGAGGGCGTTGGGTCCCTCATGACTAGGTGAGCAGTCAATGCTCCTGGGCTAGTTAGTTTTTTGCTGACTTGACATAAACTAGCATGTGGAGCACAAATCTGGCTTCGAGCCATACTGTGTGCTTCTACAAGGGTACAACATAGCCAAACATTGGATCCTTTCTGTGAGGAGCCTTGGCAGGGTTGGGGACGTGGTGGAAAGAGAACACTTTGCAAAGTCAGAGTGGGCAGCAGTAATGGCATGCCAAGGCAGCTCCGACAAGGTCAGCCCATGGGGAAAAAAAGGGAAAGAAGGACAGCTCCTGGCAGCACCAGGGGCTGCAGCCAGGCTGAGGCTGAGGCTGAAGGTTCCAACATAGGAAGGGGACCCCGGGTATAGAGGCAGCAGGCGAGCCTGTCTCCCTTCTCAGTCATCATAAGCCCCTGAGAAGCGTACCAGGGACTCCCTTTAGAACTGAGAAAGGCATCTTGGGAACTAGCTGCTTCAGAAGGCAGAAGTGGTCAGACTTGCCCGTGCTCCCCAGTGGGTCAACCTGGCCTAGTCCTTCCCCTACAACCGCTCTACACAGTCGACTCCAGACAGGAAGCCATAGCCAAAGCACAGTCGCCTCTTGTCACACTGGCCCTGTGCCCAGGATAAGCCTGGCCCAAGCTCAGTGATGAAATAGCTGCCCCTTCCCTTCCTTTGCAAGTCTCAGGGAGTCCAGAGCTTGGCCCAACCTCCTTCCCAGGCAGCACACATCTTCCTAAGACTCACACAATTCACCCCAGCGCCCCATTCTTCTCTAGTAAACTTTCCTGTTAAACACACACATTTCCTCCCTGCCCCCACGTCTGTGGCCCTTCCTGTCTTGTTCTCCACTCTTCCTCACTTTCCCGTCCTCTTCGACTTGCCCTCTGACATTTAGTCCATGGATCCCACCGTATGCTGGGGGACAAAGAAAACAGTGTCCACATAGGAGCGAATATACAGTCCAAAACACTCAGAAAGCACCAAGCCTTTCCAGATACGGCAAGCAATGTGGTAAAAAGGAGCCAGGTGCCAGCTTAAGGAAAAGTGAGCAGGGAAGGTCTCTCTGAGGAGGTGATGGTCCAACTGAGACCTGAGGACAAGGTAAACCAGATCGGGAAAGATGTCTGGAAGAACAGCCAGGGGCACAATGGGCGTTGTGGAAAATCTGGAAGCAGGACCACAGATCCTGCTGAGGTGCAGTGAGGAGCCTGTGTGCGGAGGATGGCAGCTGCGGCAGCAGACTCAAACCCCAGCACTCCACACCAGGGCCAAAGCCAGCATGAGCCCAGAGTCAGAAAGAGGTCAGTGTAAAACCCCAGCTCCAGCAGGAAGGGAGAGGCTAGACCGGCTGAAACAGGAACCACTCCCAATGACCTTGCGGGGCACTGAGTCCCTTGAAGGCTCAAGCATGTCTGCCTTGTGGAGTGAGCAGCCCTTGTTCATTCCCATTCTCAAACCTGGGAACACCCAGGCAGTGAGGCCACCCATTTGCAGGGTCCCACCCTGAAATGCTTCGGGGAGCTCTCTCAAGGAAGGGTTACTGAGGACTTCGAAGACCCGTACCTCATCCCTACTCACTTCGCACTTAACTAATGGAAAAGAGGAAATCCACTACAGGACTAGGTGACTGGGAGTGACAGGAACCAGGCTAAGGACGCCTGATCACCAGAGACACAGACAAACCACCCTTCCTGCTGGGCCCCACTTCCTCCTCCAGAAGCCGGTTGAGGTCCTCTCAGCTTCGTAAACAATAGCCCTCATTTCCTGTGGCTGCTGGGACTGGCTCTGGGTCTCAGGTGTCCCAACTCAGCTGACTCAATGACAGCTCAAACAGAATCCGACAAGAGAGCCGAGGTAACCTTGCCACATCAGTTCACTTGAGCCACGCCCCAGACTACCTCCAAATGCTGCCTCACCCTGGGCACAGCACATGGGAACCTTCTTTCCCTCCCCATAGTGAGCACATGCCTGGGTCCCCAGAAGACTGCATCTGAGAAGCTGTTCCATTCTTTTTTTTTTTTTTTTTTTTGGTTTTTCGAGACAGGGTTTCTCTGTGTAGCTTTGCACCTTTCCTGGAACTCACTTGGTAGCCCAGGCTGGCCTCGAACTCACAGAGATCCGCCTGCCTCTGCCTCCCAAGTGCTGGGATTAAAGGTGTGCGCCACCACCGCCCGGCGCTGTTCCATTCTTTATGTAATACCTTAGGGCAGTGGTTCTCAACCTGTGGGTCATGTCCCCTTTGGGGAGGTCAAACAACCCTTTCACAGGGGTCACCTAAGGCCATCAGAAAACACAGATAGTTACATTATAATTCATAACAGTAGCAACATTACAGTTATTAAGTCACAACAAAAATAATTTTATGGGGCTAGAGAGATGGCTCAGTGATTAAGAGCACTGGCTGCTCTTTTTAGAGGACCTGAGTTCAATTCCCAGCAACCACATGGTGGCTCACAACCATCTGTAGTGGGATCTGATGCCCTCTTCTGGCATAAAGGTGTACATGCAGATAGAGCGCTCAAATACATTTTTAAAAAAAAATCTTTAAAAATTAATAATTTTATGGTTGGGGGTCATCATAACACGAAGAACTGTATTAAAGGGTCTCAGCATTAGGAAGGTTTAGAACCAATGCCTTAGGGGAAGCGTCTCTTCCGTAACAGGCGCTAGACTTGACCCTCAGACCAGCCTCTGAAGATGGAGACTGACGTTGTTCTGGTTTTCCGGGTAAAGAAAGCAAGGATTTAGCTTACACAGAGTTGCACAGCAGAGCCTAGATTTGAGCAGAGAGGCTCTGAGAGGCTCCCCTAGCATGTTGGGCTGAGTAATCCCACAGCCTCCACCCTACAAACACCAAGTGTCTCCAGAGAGCTTTGCAAAGATGTCTGGGAATAAAAGGCCAGATAGTGACCAAGGTAGGCACAAAGGCCTGGAGGCAGAACCAGAACATTCCAAATTCAGATGTCACTGAAAACCTGACAGGCAAAGTCATAGGTCCCACCACTCTTGTGCCATCCAGGGGTTCTGCCCTGTGCCATTAGCCTCTCTGGGCCCACAGGCCACCGAGATAGCCAGTCTTGGTTGTCAACTTAGCTGCATCTGGAATCAGCTAAATCCCAAGCAGCCAGGCATACCTGTGAGGGATTTCTCTTAATTGGATCATTTGAGATGGGAAGACCCAAGACCCTAAGTCCAGGTCTTTTGAGGTGGGGAGACCCACCCTAAATCTGCATCATTTGAGGTGGAAAGACCCACCCCAAACCTTGGCCACACCTTCTGGTGGCGGCCCACGTAAAAGAACACAGAAGAAGGAAGCTTTTGCTCTTTGCCTTCTTGCCTTCACTCTTGTTGGCAAGTTCATCTATCCTGTTGCTGAGAGATTCCTTTGCTGGTGTTACAACCTACTTCTTCAGGATTCCGACATAGACTAAAGACAGGCAGCTCTCTAGGACTTCAGCACCAGTTGGGACTGCTGAGACAGCCAGTCTCAGGGACTGAACAACTACCAGATCATGAATCTTTCCTTCAGGAGACAGCTATTGTTTGACCACACCCAGACCACAGCCTGTAAGCCACTCTAATAAATCATACACACACACACACACACACACACACACACACACACACACACACACATATATATATATATATATATATATATATACATATGTACATTCATTCTATCATTTCAGCTTCTCTAGAGAAACCTGACTAATATAGTCAGGAAGCCTTCAGCTGGAAGGTGACCTGCCTACACCTTCAGACTTACCAGAAGTCCTTGGCAGGCCCAGGCCCTTCCTACACTGCCATCTTCCCTTATGCAACTGAGGCATGTCCATCACCTCCTAAGCCATGCTCTCATGTGCTGTGAGGATCATTACATTGGAGTAATGGCCCAGGGCACCCTTGTGAGCCTCCCCAGGCTATGGGATCAGCTTGAGAATAACTGGGCTCATCCAGACCTCCGGAGGCCAAGCATGCTGGTTAGTGTTTTTTTTCTTGTTTGTTTGTTTGTTTGTTTGTTTGTCAACTTGACACAAGTCATCTGGGAAGAAGAAACCTCTCATTTAAGAAAATGCCTTGGGCTGGAGAGATGACTCCATGGTTAAGAGCATCGGCTGCTTTTCCAGATAGACCCAGGTTCGATTTCCAGCACCTACAAGGCAGCTCATAACTGCCTGTAACTCCAGTTTTAGGGAATCTGACACCTTCACACAGACATACATGCAGGCAAAAACATGAATACACATGAAATAAAAGTAATAAGTAAATTATTTTTTAAAAAAAAGAAAGAAAAGAAAATACCTATACTAGCAAGTCTGTGGGACGTTTTCTTGATTAATGATTGATGTGGGAGGGCCCAGATCACTGAGGGTGGTGATGTCACCCCTGGGCAGGCAGTTCTGGGTTGTAAAAGACCACAGACTATGCAAAGCAAGCAAGTAATCAACATTCCTCCACGGCCTCTGCTTCAGTTCCTGCCTCCAGGTTCCTGCCTTGAGTTTCTGCCCTGACTTCCCTTTATAAGAGACTGTATCCTGTAACCCTTTCCTCCCCAAGTTGCTTTTGGTCATGATGTTTTGTCAAGATGGAAAGCAAACTATAACACGAAGCTCCCCAGGGAACCCGTATGTCCTGCTCAACAGCCATACCTCAAAACAGAAAGATACCAAATAAGACTTCATTTTCTCTTGCGGATGTCCTTGTCCGTTGGTGCTGCTGTGGCAGAAGGTTACTGACCAGGTAAGTTATAAAGAGCAGGTTTCCCACAGCTCTGAAGCCTGGGGAATCCAAAGACGAGGCCCTGGCAGCTTTGGTGTCTAGTATGGCCTGGACTCTGCTTCCAAGATGATACCTGGACCCTGGACCCTCTGGAAGGAATAAACACCATGTCCTCACTCAGCAGAAGAGAAGGGGTCAAGCCCCACCCCCTCTCTCAGGCCCTGTTTAGAATGGTAACAGTCTATTCAGGACCCAGCACTGTGGCTCTAAGCCACAGGGGCTCAGGACACACAAACGTAATGACTGTGCCGCTTTGCACTCTTCCCACTGCCCAGCATATCTGACAAAATTTGGTTTCATTTACTTTTTTTCTAGTTTAGTCCACACTAGATGACTCCACAGCACACTTCCCTTAATATCTGGTTTTTGGTTTTTTTTTTTGTTTTTTTGAGGCAGGGTTTCTGTGTGTAGCTTTGTGCCTTTCCTGGAACTTGCTTTGTAGACCAGGCTGGCCTCGAACTCACAGAGATCCGCCTGCCTCTGCCTCCCGAGTGCTGGGATTAAAGGCGTGCGCCGCCGCCGCCGCCGCCGCCGCCGCCGCCGCCGCCGCCGCCACCACCACCACCACCACCCGGCTAATATCTGTTTTTTTTTTTATTAGTTGGCTTCTTAACATTTCTCTTCCTCTAAGATGTACTTAGTGCCAGGTATATGTTTTTTCTAATACGCCTAAAGATGCAAAGGTAGTAATGGCTTCTTGCATCTGGGAATCACAACCTTCCCATCTCAGTGAGATTCCTGCAATGTTAGTGTTTTCTCTGCGCACTCTGTGGCCCTCTCTAGTCATATGCCCAAGGCAGAGTGGCATAGGACAAGGACCTTCCAGACCTATCCCCAGAAGTCCCCCAGGTGAATTAATAGGCAGAAGGTCCCGGGGACAGCAGCTTCCAACCTGTCCTGAGCTTAGTCAGGAGGCTCTCTGTTAGGATGAACAACGGGTTACAGTTGGCCTGTCACAGCTGAGAGAGCAACAGGTGCTAAAGAAGGCTCAAAATAGGCTTCCTAGGAATAGCTTGGGCTAGCCTTGGCTCCAAGTACCTGTCAGAAGGAGCCATTACTAAAAAGAGAGAGGGCCTCAGGCTTCCAGGCCCAGGACAAAGAGCAGCTCCCATCCCTTTGGAGTTCTGGGTGACTTGCCCCATGAGGGAAAAGCGTCAGTTTACACCCCATCCCAGACAGAGGTAGCCTCGGAGCTCATTCTTTCTGGGCAGATTCTGGAAAGTTTAGTCCAAGGACCATCAGGACAGTAATGGTGGCACAGACCGCACATTCAGGCCTGTAGTCCTGCTACATATTGGGAGAAGAGTGCTCAAGATGAGGCACATTCCCCATCTGAAAAACAGGCTGAGAAATGCTTACATCCAGGAGAGCTGGAGTATTAAATGAACAGGAATGGAAAAGCCCAGGACAGAACCTGGCTCATGGTGTCACACTGTGAGGTCTGAGGCTTTGGTCTCCTCAGGGACAGCGCCTCCTGAGAGGAGCTGTTTGGGAAATAACTAGCCCCACCCCCAAAGCACTGGCAGGTGACCCAGGGGAAGGAAGAGTTGGGGAAATGGGCCCTCTTCAAGCCAGATGAGCCGGTGGCAAGTGTACCTCAGGCCCATCTGAGACAATAGAACACACCCATCAGGTGCTGTTCACGGGCTAGTGTTGATTCAAATGCCCTGGGATACTGGATGAGATCCGTTCAAGAGGGGTACCAAGCCCTGCGCACTGGAGCCCACAGGGGCCAACTCAGGCCTGTGAACACTTCAGGCAGCTCTGGATGTAGGCTGGCCTAACCCCAGCCCCCAATCCTGCCACTTCCTGGCTGGTGACCAGGAGTGGGTGAGTGACCCTCTCAATGTCTGTTGTTTGCATTTGAAAATGAATAAATCCTTCTAAAGCAATTTTGAGGTGCATGAGAGCGTGCAGGCAGGGTCAATGGAGCAGTGCACGGAAGGAGAAAGGGCCTCCGACACACCTCCTATTTCCAGGACAGCGTGGCTTTTATGAGAAACCAGAAAACTGAAGGGTAGCACCAGCTGTATGCCCAGGCTCCTGACCTGGCAGGAAGAGGCTGGCAACCAGCTGGGAGATGTATGCCAGATGCAGAGCTTTGCCCTCTGTTTTGGGCTCCAGGTCATCCTCAGGCAAGGTGATACCTACAAAAACACTGGCATTTCTGTTGAGGATGTTAGCCAGTTTGGGGTCACAGTAGACAGAATGTTCTTAGGTATCTGTTGGCATTCTGTTCACTTATTAATTGAATGAGCAATGAATTGTCATCTGTGAGCATCACCATATCTGGCTCTGGGCTGAGGCTGCTCGGCTGTCCATCACCTCCTCAGCTGTCCATCACCTCCTCAGCTGTCCATCACCACTTCCTCAGCTGTCCATCACCTCCTCCGGACTTCTACCCTCTAGGTCCCTGTGCTACCCACTTAAGAGACGCTAGAGAAAGTGTCCCTCAAAAGATATTCACACTCTGATTTCAGAATCTGAGTTCTCTCAGGTGGCCACTGCACATTATGTGGTAAAGGACCCTGAGATACAGAGCTTACCGAGATCTATTAGGGTATCCTCTACCCACACGGAACAAGGCAGAAAGAGACAGAAAGTGACCACTGAACAGAGAGAGGAAGGGGCCTCGAGACTGGAGTGGCAAGGCCAGGAGGCACAGAATGGTGTGCCATGGGAGTTGGGAAAGACTCAGAACAGATGCCCCTGTAGAATGGCAGGATGGGGCAGCCCCCAGACACCTTGGTTTCTGCCCATTGGTACTGATTCTGGCTTCCAAGACATAAGATAAATGTCTGTTGAATAATTTGTTTCTTTGGTAGTGCGTTGGATAGAAAGGACCAAGTATTGTAAACAAGTACTATATACCACTGTGTTATTGAATAATCTTTTTTGACACTATGAAGAAGTGTCACTCTGATTGGTTTAATAAAAAGCTGAACAGCCAATAACTAGGCAGGATTTCCAGGCAGAGAGGATGCTGAGAAGAAAAAGGGTAAAGACACAAGGAAACACGGAAGAAACAGGAAAGCAGGATGGACAGTACGTAGATGAGGTAAACAAGCCTCGGGGCAGCACATAGATTAATAGAAATGGGTTAAGTTATGAGAGCTAGCTAAAAACAGGCCTAAGCTATCAGCCAAACTTTCATATACTAGTAAGTCTCTGTACCCTGATTCGTGAGCTGGCTGGCAGAACAGAGAAAGACTAGCTACATCACTGAGCTACAGCCCAGTCTCACCTGGACTCACAGCAGGAAGTCCTCGCATAGCTCCTCACCCTGCTGCACCGACTGCCCTGCGTGATTGCTTATGTAGTCTGCTCCTCGCCCAGCTAGAAGGATCCTGGTGAGGCAGGGTGGCCAGTGCCTCATTTTTCACTGCCCCACACAGAATGAATGCACAAATGAATAAAAGAGTATGTGGACCCAGGGCTGTTCGTTTTTGAAAAGCAATACTAACTTTTATATAAATGTGGGTCTAAACCTATAGTCTCCGCACAGAAAAAGCTAAAGCAGAAGAATCCAGAAAGTCTGAATCCAGAGCTGGTTACATGTAAGACCTTGTCTCAAGAAAAGCAAAAGCAAGTCGGGTGGTGGTGTGGCGGCAGCGCACGCCTTTAATCCCTGGAGGCAAAGGCAGGTGGATCTCTGTGAGTTCGAGTCCAGCCTGGCCTACAAAGTGAGTTCCAGGACAGCCAGGGCTACACAGAGAAACCCTGTCTGGGGGTGGGGGTGGGGCAGAGAAAGGAAGAAAGAAAAGTGTAAGCAGGGCTGGGCTGGGTTTTAGTTCCTTGGCATGCAAAGAGCTGGGTTTGATCCCTAGCCCTGTATCAACAACAGATGTACACATCTGTAATCCTGACACTTGGGAAGTAGAGGCAAGAAGATGGGTAGTTCAAAGCCGTTCTCAACTTCATAGATCCAGACCAGCCTAGGGTACAGGAGATCCCATCCAAAACAAAAGGCGGGCAGAATTGGGGCCTAGATAGGCCTGGTAGCACCTATAATCCCGGCTACTCAGGAAGGCAAGAGAATCAGGAATTGCTCTAACCCAGGAGCTCAAGACCAGCCTGGGCTTTGTTTTACTGGGGCTGGAACTCCAAACGACCCCCCACCTAACTCTCACCAGCTTATCAACAGGGCAAACCATGGAAAAGAAAAATGGAATCTTTCTTCAAAAGACGAATGTCTTTCTGAGCTAGGTCCAGTATGGAAGTCATTTGTTGTTGCTGTTGGTCTGTTTATTTGTTTTTTTTTTTTTTTTTTTACTTCTTCAGGAGTAGTGTTAGCTTGTGAGAGCCTTTGTACCTTCAAAGGCCATCACGGGCAACTAAAAATGCCCTTAATGTCCTGTCCACCCAACCATTGCATCAGCTAGGAGAAGGGACCCCAGAGGCTTGTGGGAGTTGTATGGGTGTGGAAAGCCTGGCTCCCATGGGCAGATTAACAGGAGCTACCACAGTTCAGTGACTACCTGTGCCATGCACAGACTGGTTGCAATCTACTTGGCAAAATCTCAATATGGCACCAGCCCCTGGTTTCTGAGGGAGGGAACTGAAACTCAGGGAAGTGCTTGCCAATGTCACACAACAGAGATTAGTCTGTCCTGACCCTTCTCATGAAGCCATGTGAAGTCATGTGCATCTGAGCACATAGTCTGGTGGTCCGAAAGGATTTTACACACACACACACACACACACACACACACACACCACAGATCAAAAGAGAGAGAGAGAGAGAGAGAGAGAGAGAGAGAGAGAGAGAGAGATTGAGAGAGAGAGAGAGAGAGAGAGCGCATTTAGTTTGTTCGTTTCGAGACAGGGTTTCACTGTGTAGCCCTGGTTGTCCTGGAACTCACTCTGTAGACCAGGCTGGCCTCGAACTCAGAGATCCACTTGCCTCTGCCTCCCAGTGCTGGGATTAAAGGCATGCACCACCACCTCACGGCTATTTTTGTTTTTTAAGAGAGTGTCTTGCTATGTAACTTGAGCTATCCCCAAACTCAAAGCAATCATCCTGCCCCAGCCTCCGAAATGCTGGGATTACAGGCATGAGCCATCATACCTGGTCTTTAAAAGATGCTGATTTGTCTACATAACACCAAGCAAACGCCGCCATCTGGTGGAAGATGGGGTCACTACAGGAATTACCATGCGCTGCTGGAAAACAGTCCCTAGGTACCTCGGCCACTACCCCCAGGAGATCCAAGGCCAAATACAAAAAAGATAGAAAAGAAACCGTACTATATTATTACAGCTGGAAATCAGAGTGCTGGTCCTATCTGGGAGATTCCAACAATGAACCGTGCTTTTGAAATGTTCTCTAGTCCCCTTCATATATACTGCCTAGAGATCCTCTGACTTGTGACCCTCAGAGGGTAAAAAAAGGTGCCAGCTGTGTCCTACCCAGCCATTGCTCTGGGGACAGGAACTTAGCCGTTATCCACAAGATCCTGATGGTTGGGTCTTCCTTGGCCTGAATTATTCTGTTGTTGTTGCTGCTATTTGAAGGGATCTTGCTGGCCTTCAACTGGTGACTCTCCTGCCTTCCTAGTCTCCTGAGTCTAGGATGACAGCTGTGCACTCCACGCCCAGCTTCCTAGCCTGGTTTGAGTGCTGACAGTTGGGAGTAGGATGTGAAGGGCAGGGACACCCTCCTTTTACTATTTCCTCCAAATGATAGGCTCTTCCCCAACTCTTGCCATGGCGGGAGTCTTCATGTTCAGGAGTCATATCGGATGTCCCCCCCTTGCAGCCTTCTCTGACTGCGTCTCTAAAGCATCAGCTAACAGACCCGGCTGCGGACTCAGTCTTCATCGTATGACCTTGACGGAGCATGAGATGTGGATGGAAGAAATGAAAAGGAACTTAGACTACTGGCAGAAGGCGTGGGTTTGGGATAGGCATATACAAACAAAACAAATGAAACCCAATTCTAGCTCCAGCGAATACAGAGGGATACAGGAAAGGCTGTTTCATCTCTGTACCATGACAGGGCTCAGCTGTGAGTGGCATTTACTTGGGTACACCGGATTTTGGTTGTGCTGATTTAGGTTAGCTAGGATGAAGTCACTGAGGCAGATTTAGGATTGCAAGTTTACTGGTGAGTTAAATGTTTATTAAAAAACGACAAAAAGAGGGCCGGGCGGTGGTGGCGGACACTTTTAATCCCGGCACTTGGGAGGCAGAAGCAGCTGGATCTCTGAGTTTGAGGCCAGCCCGGTCTACAGTGTGAGTTCCAGGACAGCCAGGGCGACACGGAGAAACCTTGTTTTGAAACAAACAAACAAACCAAAAAACAAACAAGAACAAAAACCAAAGAGAGCTGTCATGGTGGCACATGCCTTAATCCGAGAACTTGGGAAGCAGACACAGGCAGATCTCTATGGGTTTGATGCTAGCCTGGGCTCCATAGTGAGTTGCAGACCAGCCAAGGATACATAGTGAGACTCTGTCTCAAAGATGGGCAAGGACAGTTGTGGAATACTACTTTAACTATGTAAAGATGTGTTAGTTTGTTTATGCTGTGGGATATTACTTGAACTGTGTAAAAATGTGTTACATTTGTTTATGCTGCATTTATTTAATGATGTAAGGATGTGTGTTTAATTATGTAAAGATGTGTTGCATCTGTTTCACCTTGCCTACATAAGGCACCTGATTAATCTAATAAAAAGCTGAATGGGCCGGGCGGTGGTGGCGCATGCCTTTAATCCCAGCACTCGGAGGCAGAGGCAGGCAGATTTCTGTGAGTTCGAGGCCAGCCTGGTCTACAGAGTGAGATCCAGGACAGGCACCA
>CABHPP010145700.1:0-28217 GCA_902168425.1 Peromyscus attwateri | reverse complement strand
AAAAAAAAAAAAAAAAAAGCTGAATGGCCAATATGTAGGCAGGAGAAAGGACAAGCAGGGCTGACAGGCAGAGAGAATAAGGAGGAGAAATCAAGGTTCGGGAAGAGGAAGAGAAGAAGGAGGAGAGAATGAGGGACACGTCCACCTGGGGCCAGAAGACGCTAGCCAGCTAGACACGGGAAGCAGTAAAAGTAAGTTAGACAGAAAGAAAGAAAAGTAAAAAGCCCCACGGCAAAAGGTAGATAAAGAGAAACAGATTAATTTAAGTTAAAAGAGCTAGCCAGAAATGAGCCTGAGCTAGGCCAAGCATTCAAAACTAATAATAAGTCTTTGTGTCATGATTTTGGGAGCTGGTTGGTGGCCCAAAAGAAAAAGCCTGGTACAGACAGTGTCTTTCAGTCTGTTTTCTGTTGCTATAGTAAAATACCTGAGATCAGGTAATTTGTAATGAGGCTTCTTTTTTAAAATGCATATTTTATTATTTATATGTACTCTCTGTGTGTTTATGTGTGCATACATTCGTGTGTGTGTGTGTGTGTGTGTGTGTGTGTGTGTGTGTGTGTGTGCGTGCCCATGTCCATGGAAGCCAGAAGAGGGTGCTAGGAGCTAGAGTTGTAGGCATTTGTGAGTTGCCTGACGTGGGTGCTGGAAATCAAACTCAGGTCCTCTGGAAGAGCAGTAATCACTTTTAACCCAAGCCAACTCTTCAGTCCCCTAAAGACATTTCTATACTTGAAAGTCCTGGGGGTCAAAGAGCTTGGTAGCGACATCAGCTTGGCTCTTTGGGAACCTCATGGTAGTTGGCATCACAGTGGTGAGTGTATGCAAAGAAAAGAAAGCAACCATGTTCACTGTTTTTTGTCTTCCCCGTTTTTATGAGTTCTTTGAGAATTTCATTATATATGTTTCTACAAAGAGCAGGGAGGACTTTGTAAAGAAGACAAATACAGTGAGCTCTCCATCCAGGAAGGTATCCAAGCACAGGCCAGATGATCTTTGGGCAGTATACCGTGGAGGGAACTAAAGAACATTTGTGTGATTATATATATTATATGCCTGTGTAGGTATATGCATATATTTGGGTTTTTTTTTTAGCCATGGCTGTCCTGGAACTCATTACATAGACCAAGACACCTTGAACTTATAGAGATCCACCTGCCTCTGCCTCTTGGGATTAAAGGCATTTCCATCACGCCCAGCTTTCATGCAATATATTCAATCATATTCAATTCCCTCTTCCAATTCCTCCTACATCCACCCCCTCTTGCTTCATGTTATCGGTTTTTTAAATCCATTGAGTCCAATTTGTGCTACCCACATAAGTGGATGTGGCCCTTCCTTGGAGCATGATCCACCTACCAGGGGCCACATCCTTAGTCCTTCTCTCAGCAGCTCTGAATTGCCGCTAGCTCCTCACAAGGAATGAGACTTGGTGCCCAGCTTCCCTGTTCACACTGGAATGTTCTCCAGTGTGACCTTTTACAGATCTTGTGAATGCTGTCACAACCACCATGAGGTCATATGGGCAACTGCCCTGTTGTGTCCAGAAAACACTGTTTTCTTATCATCCACAGACTCTGTCTCTTCAGTCTTTCTGCCTCGTCTTCTGCCAAGTTCCCTGCATTTTAGGAGGAGGGGGTGACCAATCACTTCCTGTGTATGGGTTTGAATGAGAATGTCTTCCATAGGCTCATGTATTTTAACATTTGATCTCCAGTTGATTGTGCTGTTTGGGGAGGCTTAGGACATGTGGTCTTGTTGGTGGAAGTATGTCGCTAGAGGCGGACTTTGCGAGTTTAAAGACGTGAGCCATTCTATTCACTCTCTCTACTTCCTGCTCGTGATTCACGATGTGAACTCTCGGCATCCTGTCCCCGCCACCATGCTTGCTGCTTCCCCGGCACGATGAACTCTTAAGTCTCTGGAACCATAAGCTCAAACTCTCCTGTAAGTTGCATTGGCCATCACAGCAACAGAAAAGTAGCTAAGATGTCTCTTCCAGGACTGATCATTCTGTAGACTTTTATTTATTCTCTGCACTTTGACAAGTTCTGTGTCTCAGTGTTACTCTATCAACTGTAAAAAGAAGCTTCTCAGAAGAGGGTTGAGCGATGCTCTGATCTATATTGATAATGATAAGTCATTAGGAATTGTTTGAATACTGTGTCCATTTGAACAACAACAGCAGGTTCACCCTTAGGGCCTATAGCTCATCAAGCCCTGATAATGATGCCAGATGTGGGTTTCATCTTGTGGACTGGGCCTTACACCCCAGCAGAAAGTGGTTGCTTACTCCCATGACACTCTTGCCACTACTGTCCCTGTGGGCACATATTACCGGGCAAGTTGTTATTGAGGCTCACAGCGTTCATAGCAGAGCAAGACTGATGATTACTTTTCTCCTCTAGCATCACGCATAGCACCTTCCAGCGCTATGAAAGCTGGCCACTAGGGATAAACCTTCCAAGCCAGTAGCAGTCTGCTTTCTCCATAGTCTATGACTCAAGTATGTGTTGCCTTCAGCAACAGAGTCTTACAAAAGAGCATTGGCAATAGGTTATAATGTTTGAGGGTCTGTGGTACCTCACTGACCAACAGCTCCAAAAAAGGTAACCCACTCCTGGCACTAGGCTTTTCATTTGTTAGCCTGTGGTATCTAGTAGGGGCATTCCTTGTCTGTCCATTATGGGGTAACTCCATTTAAACCCTTTGTGTAGGTGTGGATGTATATATTTTAGGAAGCTGATACAATAGGTTTCCATAACTTCTTCCAAAGATCTTTAGTATTAGTTATGCCTGCCCGTATTCCCTCCCCTGCCCCGCCTTTTCGTCCTCCACCCCATTAACCCTTCCTGTTCATCATTCCCCTTTACACTTTAATAGTACTACAATCTATCTCTTCTCCTTGGAATGCCCATCCCCCATGGCCCCTTACTAATTTCCTGATCTCCCTGGGTATTCCAAACAAAGCACACATATGTGAAGGGTCAAAGCCAACATCCACAAATAAGAGACAATACGCAACATTTGTTTTTCTGGGTCTGGGTTACCTCACTCAAAATGGTTGTTTTGAGCTCCTCCCATTGACCTATGAATTTCATAATTTCATTTTTCTTAACAGCTGAATAATACTACATTCTGTAAATGTACCGAATTTTCATTATCCATTCATTTGCTGATGGACTTCTTTTTTTTTTTTTTTAAAGATTTATTTATTTATTATGTATAGTGTTCTGTCTGCACATATCCCTGCAGGCCAGAAGAGGGCGCCAGATCTCATTACAGATGGTTGTGAGCCACTGTGTGGTTGCTGGGAATTGAACTCAGGACCTTTGGAAGAACAAGTAGTGCTCTTAACCTCTGAGCCATCTCTCCAGCCCCGCTGATGGACTTCTAAGCTGTTTCCATTTCCTGCTGTTGTGATTAGAGCAGCAGTAAACACGAATGAGCAAGTATTTCTACACTAGGATGTAAAGAGTCTTTGGGGTATATGCGAAGGGTGGGAGAGCTGGATGATAAGGTGAATCTACTTCTAGAATGTTTAGGAACCTCTGCGCTGATTTCTACAGTCACTGTACTAGTTTGTACTCATAACAGTATCAAATAAATATTTTTCTTTCCCCACATCCACAAGAGCATTTATTATCATTTATTTTTGTTTTGTTTTATTTTTGTTTTGTTGGTTTTCAAGACAGGGTTTCTCTGTGTAGCCAGAGCTGTCCTGGAACTCGCTCTGTAGACCAGGCTGGCCTCGAACTCACAGAGATCCGCCTGCCTCTGCCTCCCGAGTGCTGGGATTAAAGGTGTGCGCCACCACTGCTGGGCTTGTTTTTGTTTTTTGCCTTAGCCATTCTGACTTGGGTAAGATGAACTTTCAAAGTAGTTTTAATTCACATTTCCCTGATAGCTTAGGATGCTGGACATTTAAAAAACTTTCTCAGCCATTCGTACTTTTTCTTCAGAGAACTCTGTTTATGCCTCAATTTTCAACAGGCCTATTTGCTTTCTTGCTGTTTAGGCTTTTGAGTTCTTTCTATGTTCTAGATATTAACTCTGTCAGATGTGCACCTGGTGAGGATTTTTTCCCCATTCTTTAGGCTGCCCCTTCACTCAAATGACTGTGTCCTTTGCTTTACAGAGTTCTTTAGTTTCATGAGGTCCCATTTATCAGTCACTGGTCCTAGTGCCTGTGTTACCAAGGCCGTGTTCAGAAAGTCCTTTCCGGTGCCGCTAAGTTCAGGAAATTCACCAGTTTAGATCTTCGGTATCAGGCCTTAGGTTGAGGTATTTGATCCATTTGGAGTTGAGTTTTGTGTAGGGATAAAGATCTAGCTTCATTCCTGTAAACAGAAGTTTGTCCAGCACATTTATTGAAGATGCTGGGGTTTTTTTTCTCCATTTCTGTATTTCTGTGTCAAAATAAGGTTGCTGTAGGAGAATGGGCTTATATGTGGATTCTCAATTCTATTCCATTGACCAATGTGTCTGGTTGTTTGTTTGTTTTTTTGTTTTGTTTTTGTTTTTTAAGCCCTGGCTATTCTGGAACTCACTATGTAGACCAGGCTGGCCTTGAACTCACAAAAATCCACCTGCCTCTGCTTTCCAAGTGCTGGGATTAAAGGCGTTCCCAATGTGTCTGTTTTTATGCCAGTACCACGCTGTTTTTATTCCTATAGCTTTGTAGTATAACTTGAGATCTGGAATGGTGATGCCTCCAGCAACTGGGTTGTTTGTTATTGTTTTTTGAGACAGGGTCTCACTATGCCCTGGCTGGCCTAGAATTCACTATGTAGACCAGGCTCCACTTGGCTCCAGCAGGGTTTTGTTTTCTGTTTAGGATTATTTTGGCTATCCTGGATCTTTTATATTTCCACATGAAATTTAAGATGAAATTTAAGATTCAAGTTATGTGAATTGCAATGGAATTTTGATGGGGATTGCACTGAGTCTGTAGATTGCTTTTGGTGGGATAGCCATTTCACAATATTAATCCTGCCAATCTGTGAGTATAGGAGGCCTTTCCATCTTCTGGCACCCTCTTCAATTTATTTATTTATTTATTTATTTTTTGGTTTTTCAAAACAGGGTTTCTCTGTGTAGCTTTGCACCTTTCCTGGAACTCACCCAGGCTGCCTTGAACTCACAGAGATCCGCCTGCCTCTGCCTCCCTAGTGCTGGGATTAAAGGCGTGCACTATCACCGCCTGGCGTCCTTCTTCAATTTCTTTTTTCACTGTCTTAAAGTTTCCCTTTCCTTTTTTTTTTTTTAAATCAAGGTCTCACTATGTAGCCTTGGCTAACTGGACCTTGCTGTGTAGAACAGGCTGACCTCAACTCAGAGATTTCAGGAGTTCTGGGATTAAAGACATGCACCACCACAGCCAGCTCTTAGAGTTTCCTTTGAACAAGTCATCCGCTTTGTTGGTTACATTTATTCCAGTGTTTTTGAGGCTGTGGTGAATGGTATTGTTTTCCTGGTTTCTTTCTCCATCTGTTTGTCATTTGTATATAGGGAGGTTTTGTGTGTTAATTTTTTAGCCCAATGCTTTGCTGAATGTGTTTATCAGCTGTAGGAGTTTTCTGGTGGCATCTTTAGGGTCCATCATGTATAGAATCATATCATCTGTAAATAGGGGTACTTTGTCTTCTGTCTTTCCTATTTGTAACCCTTTCATCTCCTTCATTTGTCTTACTTTTCTAGTTAAGACTTCAAGCACTGTATTGAACAGGAGGAGAGAGTAGACATCCTGTCCCATTCCTGATTTTAGTGGAAATACTTCTTTTTTTAACCTTTCTAGAGCTTTATTGGGAGAGAGAGGGAGGGAGGGAGGGAGAGAGAGAGAGAGAGAGAGAGAGAGAGAGAGAGAGAGAGAGAGAGAGAAGACTGTGTGGAGGGGAGAGAATACAAAAGGAGGGAGTATGGAAAGAGAGTGGAAATACTTTTAAGCTTCTCCCTGTTTACCACGTTAGCTGTGGGCTTGCTGTTTAGTCATTGTTTTTATAAGAACCTACTCTAGTGAGAACTAATCCTCTCCTACTGTACCTGACCCACTCTGACAGATTGATACACTCAGGAAGGCAGAGCCCCATGATCTACATACCTTCCCATCATCTCAACACCACTGCAGAGAGAACCAACTCCCATCACATGTCACACACACACACACACACACACACACACACACACACTCGCACGCACGCACGCACGCACGCACAGAAGGAATGGAGCACATCCAACCCAGAGAGTGCTGGAGTGTGATGTGAATTTGAAAAACCCTCTAGTAGGGACACCCAAGGTGGCTCAAGAGGAAGGTGAAGGCCCGTATCTTACCTCAGTGCCTCTGGTAAAGTAAAGGAGACAGAAACAAAATGGAGGCACAGACGCCAGGTTTCCAGCTTGCTTTTAGTTACCTTGTGAGCTCTGAGTGAAGAGTTAGCACTTCTGGGCAGAGCAGCTTAAGTGCCTGGTTTAATTCTTCCCTTGTGTGTGGGTAAGGCTGTGAGTCAACCTGGTTTGTAGGTTCCCTGGGCCAGTGATAAACTAGTACATGACTAGGGACAAGCTTTCATGGTAGAAGCATTTAAGACCCTGAAAATGGTAGGATATAAAAGGAGCCAAAGTTTGAAGACATGCCACTAAATATATTCTGCCGAGAGTCATCTTTTCTAATAAACAATACTACTAAGAATGAATTCCAGTGGAGGAGACTTAGTTTCAGGTAACCATGCATAAGAACCATTCTTCCATAACCTCTTGACCTTGGTTACCTTTAGACTGGGTGGCACAGGTGATGCTATCTTTGCTGTTGACTTTAACACATGGTCTCATTGTATAGTCTAGGCTGGCTTCAAGCTCAGGACCCTCCCTCCGACTTTAGCTCCCCAGTTCTGAGATTAAGTGGATACCACCCTATCCAGCATAACTTCATTTCAATTCTGACAATATCTCCCTATCCCCTCATCTCTGAACAATTTCATCCCAAGATTTGCTGGTCAGTCAGCTCAGGGTTTGTCTCTCATCATAATGATGTAATTTGTTCTTGTTGATCTGCTCTGATCGTACATGGTGGCTGAGGGCAAGGTAAGTGACAGATGGAGTCAATGCCAAAATGTTGTCACTTCCCTGTCCCCCTTGGTCAAATTCAAGTAACAAAAAGCTGTAGAAGAATAGGTTCCTAAGAGTCTCAGTGGGGCGCACCTGGAGTCCATGGTCAGGTTTAAGTCTATCTGTCTTGTGGATGATGTCCTAGCTTCTCAAAAGTACTGCATAGAGGGCTGGAGAGTTGGCTTAGTGGTTAAGAACACTTGACCACTCTTCCAGAGGTCCCGAGTCTAATTCCCAGTGACCACATGGTGGCTGGCAACCATCTATAATGAGATCTGGTGCCCCCTTCTGGTGTGCCTGCAGACAGAGCACTCATAAACATAAAGTACACAAATAAATAAATCTTAAAAACCTTGCGTAGGTTAATTTACTAGAAGTCACGCTCCTGCAGAGTGTCAACAGTCAGCAGGGACACAACTTTACAAGGAGAATACAGAGCACAAGAGGAACAGAACCTTTTTAAATATCATTTTGAAAAATAAGTACTAGCTAGAGTTATAGTCTGAGCTTGGTTGTAAATCCTTGAGAGAAGAATCAAAACTACAGGTAACAAAGACTTAGAACGATTGACAAAAGAATCTATTTCTCTTTGTTGCATAGAACATTGCAGGGTAATGTTTATGATTGGCAGCATTATGCCAGGATTGTCAAGCTATCCCACCTTTCTTTTCAGAAATACAGTTACATTTGTTTCACTCAGGGTAATAGGCCATAGTTATATACAAATCCCCGTTTAACTATTTGGGGTTTTTTATTGTTTTTTGAGACAGGGTCTCACAGGGCTGGTCTGGAACTCGGTATGTAGACCAAGGTGTCCTTTCAACTCACAGATATTCATCTGTCTCTGCCTCCAAAGTGATAGGACTAAAGGTGTGCAGCACCATGACAAGCTTATTTTAAATTATTTATAATTTGTGTGTGTTTCGAGTTTTGCTTACATGTATGTCTATTACCACATGAGTGCAGTGCCAGTGGAGGCCAGTAGAGGGTGTTAGATCCCCTGGGACTAGATTTACAGAAGGTTGTGCTCTACCACCACATGGATGCTGGGAATCCAACCCAGGTCCTCTGGAAGAGCAGAAAGTGCCCTTAACCACTGAGCCATCTCTCCAGTCCTATTAACCATTGTTTTCTTTCATTTTATTTTGTTTTGAAGAGTAAACAACTGATTCATTCACCTTCCTGTAAATTTAATGATTTCATTTTTTTAATAGCCAAATAAAATTCCATTGTGTGTCTGTACCACATTTGTCAACTACTCATCTGTCGGTGGGCATCTAAGCAAGTTCATTCATCTGTCGGTGGGCATCTAAGCAAGTTCCAGTTCCTTACTGTTCTGGTGGAGGCTCCACCTCAGCCTCTGGCACCCTGGCATCCATATATACAACGAGTCTGGAATGTTGTGGAAGATCCACCTCAACTCCCCTCCCCCACCTCTTTCCCCAAACCCGCCCCTTCAAAGCCTGCCAAACACAGCTCCTCCCCCAGAGAGGCTCAAGACCACTCCCACAGGGTATTTAAGCTGCATCCCAGAAAACAGACATGTGGTTTTCTGGTCTCTCATCCCTGTCTCCTCTGGGGGGGGGGGGGGGGGGGGGCAGAGAATCACCCAGGAACCCTTTATCCATTAAACCAGGCCTTTTCTAATTCGGTCTGATTTGGTCTGATTTGATCTGATTTGGATTGCTGTGTTGGCGGAGAGGCTTATGGGGGTACACGGTTCATCAATGAACATGAATGTACAAGTGTCTCTGTAGGGGCATACACAGTCCTTTAGGGACGTGCCCAGGAGTGATAGAGCAAACTGTCTTTTAAATAAAGTAAAATGTGCTTGTTTACAGCCGTCATCCCTAGATGACCAATGTCTAATACCTTTTCATCACTAGAGAGGTTCTTTATGGAGTGCAGTGTTTGAACATGTCAAGTTTTCTTTGTTTAAAAATGACAGCCTAATGCAATTCGGAGCACATGAACACAAGCCTGGGGAAACTCCAGCACTGAATATTCTGTGTTGGTGGGTACGGTGGTATGTGCTTGTGATCCCAGCACTTCGAAGGCAAAAGCAAGAGGATCAGAAGTTCGAGGTCATCCTCAGCTACATAACAGGTACAAGGCAAGCCTGGGCTACATGAGACCCTGTATCAAAGAACAACAGAAAAAGAGAGAAATAAAGGAAGGGAGGGAGAAAAAGAAAAGAAAACTTTAGTTTGGAAGACACCAGCTTGGTAAGTGTTTTCCTAAGCTTTGCACTGTAGGTTTATATTAAGAACATAAATACATTCGATATACAAAGGAACCACAATAAGTAGTATCACATTTCTTTGCTGTGGTATTCTGTTAAAGTGATGTAAAACTGACTAAGAGAGTCACACTCCAAGTACCTGGGTAGATGTGAATTTTAGGGGGTGCTGCTCCGTCGATGGCGGCCATCATCAGACTCTAGTCCCCTCCCCTCCCTCTTATGCCCATGCTGTCTTTGCTCCCTAGCTAGTGCTACACTCCGCTCTGACTGGTTCTTCCGCTCCGCAGTTTCTCCCCTTCAGCCTCCCCTGGCTCGGAGTCTCTTTACTTGTCCATCATTCTTCTCCCAGTCTCGTTCTCATTCATAAAGAAAGTAATGCTTGGGGCCGGAGAGATGGCGCAGTGGCTAAGAGTACTTGCTGCTCTTCCAGAGGTCCTGAGTTCAGTTCCCAGTACCCACATTAATTCCAGCTCAGGGGGATCCGATACCTCTAGCCTCCACAGGCTCCCTCCCACACTCACGTGCACATGCCCACACATATACACATAAAACTAAATCTTAAAAAAAAAAGAAATGTATGCTCTTTCTCACCTTCTCCTCTGCTGATGTATCGGTGTTTCATACTTTGACAGAACTCCTGAGGTATCAATCAACTAAAATCTCAGAGCCTTCAGTCCACGACTGGTTGGTCTATGGCTTTTTTGTGATGAAGCAGAACAAGAGAGTGTGACAGAGTTGACTACCTCTTGGTGTGTAGGAAGCAAGCGGGGGAGGCAGGGTCCCACGTTCCTTTTAGGGAAATACCCCCAGTGACCTAACTTCCTTTCAGTAGGCACTATCTCCTAAGGTTCCACCACCTCCCAATAGTCCCACAGGCTGGTGGTCAAGCTTTAGCATAAAGACCTTTTGGGGGCATGTAACACTGCGTCCTAACTGACCATGGTCAAAGGACCCAGGCTCCCACTCCTGAATTCTCCTCATACACCTTCCTGAACAGTGAAGCTGCCGAGCTCCCAGCTAGACGTGAATTTGGCTCTGCCCAGTAGAGGCACTGGCTTATGTAGCCAGGAAGAAGGAAGCTTGGCTGAGGCTCCTCCTGCTGGGAAGACATGCATCCCTTAGCAGCAGCCCAGGACACAGACTCCAAGTCTTTGGAGCTTTGCAAGTCTGGGAAGATGCCGTAGTCACCTGGGAGTGTCCTGGCCAGGCTGCAGAGCTGAGTCCTGACTTCCTAATGTCTGGGTGATGGCAGAGATAACAACTTTCCCAAATGCTGGAGACACACAGCAAGAAGGTAGTCACCTGTAAGCCTGCTGCTCATGACGTGTACTCGGGAAGCATTACATCCATCCTCCACTAGTTTGATGGGATTATTCTTGTCTTAGTCCGAGGCTATGAGAGAACCAGATTCGGCTTTGCTAAGCAGAGAGTACAGGCTAGACCAGAATGATTGTTCTGTACAGACAGAGCTAAGGTTACCACCAACATCCTCTGCTTCTCAGCTCCTGCCTGCCCCCATTTGCCTTCCTCATCGGTCCCAAACATAGTGGACCATCCCAGTGTGTACAGCTGTCATGGCCTTCCACAGCCTTAAACTCCCTCCCAGGCTCCTGCGAACAGCTCTGGGCCCTGCTTCCTCCCACTGTCTGCTTCCTGTCACTGCCTGTCCATGCTCCAGGCAAACATGACAGCCTCCTCTCTACAGCTTCAGTCCCATCCAAACATCCCCTCTGTCTGGATGGGACCTTTCCTGCATGGTTCCCCCGTCCCTCCTCTAACTGCTCTGAACACGTCTACAACCTGCACGTGGCTGTTCATCTCTGTGTCACAGAGCCTAACTTAGAGACGGAAAGGGATGCTTGGAGATGATGAAACTGAGGCCACGCTGACATACAATACACCCGTGTTTCCATATCCAGATTACTTCCCCCTTTGTACCCCAAAGGCAATCTTATCCTTTTCCTCACCCTATCATTCCCCACAGCCCAGCTCTGCCATCCAGTTGTTGGGGCAACTGTACCCAGGTCCTTATACCTACGTGCCTACCTTCTGCTCGACAAACTGCTGCAGCCATGCCCATCCTGCACTTCAGTGCATGATTTCATTGCTGAACCATGAACAAGGGAAACTCAGATGACCACAGGGCCTTTGCACTTGCCATACTTGCTGCCCACCAAGCTCTTTCCATGACTATCACTCCTTTCTTTAGATTTCTATCAGAGGATACCACCCTGACCACTTTCTCAATATTCTCCATCCCCACTCTATGTGATCTACGGCTTCAGTTTTGGGGTGCTGGTGTTGATTGTTTTTTGTTTTTGGCACGTGCTTGGCATGTGCACCTCAGCCCTTCTGCCGTCACCGTGCCGCTCTTAGGACATCTGCCCAGTGTCTCTTGTATTCTGTTTACACAGTTGTGCACTGTTGTCTCCTAGCCTGAAGATCTTCAAAGCAGGGCCTGCTGTTGAGAGCCGCATCCCTGGGAACTGAAACACAGTCGAACCTTAGTAACCCAAAGTAACTCAGTGTCAAAGGAGTAACTGTGGACTAATATGAGGTGTGCTCACCCTCACAGCCTGCTGTTGTTTACACAGCAGGAAGCTGAGGCTCAGAAAGGTGTGGTGACCACCTCCCTTTCCAGGACCACACGGTCAGAGCAGCAAATAGCAGAAACCATAGCCCTCTTCCCCAGCTCCTTCCTACCCACCCTGACTCGGGGCCAGCATCCCAGAGCCCCATCACACAAGAGCCCCATGGACATGCAGACCACACAAGCACTTTAGACACCACACCCATGGCCAGATGCCCACAGCACAGGTCCCAGCCTTGCCTGGGCAGAATTCTTTTTTCATTTAAAAGAAAGCCTGTTCATGCTCAGGCACATGGCTGGTGCCCTCAGGAATCCCACTCACATACCCATACCCACTCACAAACCTGCGGGCTGACACCCCACAGTGGCAGGCTCTGGGACTAACAGGGACAGGACACCATAGGCCTGGGTTGCCATGACAACAGACAGCTCCACATCTTGGCTGTGAGCACTGCCGGCCACATGGAAGCACGGGGGCCAGGCCGTGTGTCACTGCGGCTGTGGGGAGGCAGGAATGGTCTCTAGGGCACCCGCCCCCAAGGGCACAGGGCCTCGTGAGGCCGCCCCTACATTTTGTGTGTCTGCTGTATGCACAAACTGTCACACATCTTACTACATAATCCTCACGGCGTCTTTGCCAGATGAGTACTATGGAGAACCAGATTTCCAGATGGTGAGACTGAAGACCCATGGGTCAAAGGACCCTGCCTTGCTTGGGGTCACACAGTGAGTTGCCAGCGGGTCTGTTGGACCATGGAGAGTCTCCCCATTTCCCGCCGTGCATCTGAGCCTGAATGTCTCACCAGGGCCCCCTGTCTTCCTTCCAGGCCATCACTCTGTGCACCCCATTCAGCCAAGAGTAGCCAAGGTAGGGTAGCTTTACTATGTGAGCTCCCTGTCCTGAGCATTCAAGGGAAGGCTGTGAGAGCTGCTGTGGAAAAGACCAAAGATGAGGGAGGAGATGGCACTGCCTGGCTGGCTTTGCAAAAAATTAATTTTTTTTTTCCAAAACAGGGTTTCTCTGTGTAGCTTTGGAGGGAGCCTGTCCTGGAACTCACTCTGTAGACCAGGCTGGCCTTGAACTCACAGAGATCCATCTGCTTCTGCCTCCCAAGTGCTGGGATTAAAGGCGTGCGCCACCACTGCTCGGCTCTAAATTAAATTTAAAATACCCTTTGAGTTGCAGTGTGTGTGTGTGTGTGTGTGTGTGTGTGTGTGTGTGTGTGTGTATACATGCACACACAAAACTGGAAGTTACTAGCTTCAGGCACAGCGGAATTCTGCTCTTTGGCCCCACACATCTGTCTCTGGTTGCTCTTTATGCTCAGACCATCTTGCCTGCCCTGTGTAGTCCTCACCCCACCAGGGTAACATCTTATCAGCTCAGGCCCCTCAAAACAAGATTGAATAAGGGAGGAGGTCCAAACCTGGGGAGTTCTAGCCAGGCCCTCTGAGAAGTCTGTGAGCATCAGTGGCCACTTAGACACACTAGAGTGTGGCTGCGGTGGGTTGAACGTGGTCATCTTTGAGACATGGCAACTATGCTAGCCTTAACTATGTCCCAGGACATGTCCTGAGTACTTCACAAATGCTGACTCATAGAAAGCTTATAGCAGCTCCGTTTTAGGAGCTGGGAAACTGAGTTGAAAAGTGATGCTCTGAGCTCGGACTGCAGCCACCCTGCCCCTTGCCTGCAGAGCTCAGGAAGGGCTACCTCTGACAAGTCAGGGCATTTCCCAAAATTAGTTGGTGTGTGGGGTTGACACAGGTGGCAACTTGCAGGAAGTCACAAGATGAGCACTGGCCCGGACACATCGGCAGCCAGGAAACGCTGTGGCCCTCAGGATTCCCACTGCAGGGAGGGGCCGCTGGGAAGGAAGCCACCTTCTAGGGTAAAACTGGAAACATGCCTGTTCTCACCTGTCCATCGTCATAGGACACTCCTGGGCAGCACAGCCTCACAGAACTTTGGGTGACGTCGCCAATGGTAGCAACACGTAGCTTATGGGCCGTGGGAATGTTGCTAGAGTGAATAAACTTCTACATTTTATTGTTTTTAATTAATTGGATTATAAATAGCTCCATGTGGCTAATGGTACCGTATAGAGGGCAGAACTCTAGGGTCTAAATGAACACTTGATATTAATTTCAGTGTTGCTTACTTTTTGTCCATTCCTATACCTCATTCCGGTTTTGAGCGGGCTCGGCCACTTGTGTTTCCTCTCTAAGGGAGTTCTAAAAGTCTCTCACCTTTCAGGAAGAGGTGTCACCAATCCCACTCCGGCCCTTCCAGAAGGGAGGTAACCACAGTCAGATAAGCCCCAGGATATTTGTATTACTCAGGGTGAAGGAGGGGACCTGATAATGGCTGAGATTCAGTTTCCCACCAGCCAATAGGGAAGGTGGGGGTTGTTTGGCGTAGGACATAGGTTGACTTAAAGAAAATAAGGAGGTTCTTGGCCCGTCTGAGCTTCCTGTGAAGGTTATACCAGGCACCCATGTACCTGCTCCTTACTTCTGTGCCCACAGCCCATGTGCACGCACACAGTTCACTTCTTCAGCACCCGGCCCAGCAGCTCAGATCACAGCAGGCTCTGGGCTACACACCCTAGTCACCTCCCTTTCCCATGCCTTCCAAACAACTACCATGGTCAGGGTCCCCACTGGTCTGGAAGAATTAATGGCCGCCACCCACCCTGCCTACTCTCACGCCCAGCTGTGGGAGGAGTCCAGGACAGTAGCTGAGAAATTTTAAAACACAGGTGTTCTTGTTTCTAACTGACCCGGGCGGCTGAGAAAACTCTGTATTCGGCGCCTTACAAAGTGAGATGTATTCTCTCACCATCAAGAACAGCAGAAGCACAGATGGTATCAAGGGGCAGAAATCAATGTGGCGGTGGGGTCTTGCTTCCTGCAGAGGCTCGGCGTTAATTCACCCTGGCTATGTCCGCTTCTCCGGCCTACCCCGTGCTCCTCGACCATTGCTGTCTCATTCCCAATCTCACATGGCCTCCTCCTGTGTGCCAGGCTTCCTTCTGCCCCGCCCCCACCCTCCCCCTCCATCTCACTCTATCTTTTCTTTTTCGCTCCACTAATTCTGCAGTTGAGTTTTCCTTATCTGGGGTGATCGCAAGGGCAGCACATTTGGAGTGCAGTGGACAAGGCTTACCCTGAGGACACTGCCTTTGTGACCGTGGTGTCTCCCCTGCTAGGTAAGCATTCTGCTCTCCTTTTGAGACAGTGTCTCACTCTGTAGCCCAAACAGGCCTTGCGCTCAGTTCTGCCTCTGCCTCTACTGCCGTTTCCAGAGAGTGCTGGCAGCACATATCTGCGCCACTGTGGCCACTGCACCTGACTGCCTGTCTCTTACGAAGAGAGGCATCAGGGAGCCTCCAAAACTCAGGATCATCCCTGTCTCAAGATCCTTAATCACATCTTCAGAGACCCTTTTGCTGTAGAAGGAGACATGTCCAGGCTCAGGCATGGCTGCCTCTGAGGTGTTTTTTAGGCCTATGGCAATGAACAACATAATTGTTGTTCCAGATCCTACATAGCCATCTTCCTATACTCTCTGTAGCTGTGACCAGTCATATAACCCGGTGGGCATACACAGCAAAAGACCTCAGGGACCCCATAACCCTGACACCATAGATTTATGAGTCTGTGGCCCCAGCCTGGTAAGAGCTCCCAAGTAGACGAGGTTTCAGAACAATAAGAGACTGAGACAGGGCCCAGAGGGGACTGTGCAGAGCCCTAATACAACATCTCATTCTTCTCCCCACTGTCCTTTTGCTGTTTTCTGTTGATGTGATGAAATACCACAGTAAGGCAATTTGTAGAAGGAAGGGTCTGAGTCAGGTGTGGTGGCACCCACCTTTAATCCCAGCACTCGGGAGGCAGAGGCAGGTGGATCTCAGTGAGTTTGAAGCCAGCCTGATCTACAAAGCAAGTTCCAGGACAGACAAGGATATTATGCAGAGAAACCCTACCTCAAAAACCACAGAGAGAGAGAGAGAGAGAGAGAGAGAGAGAGAGAGAGAGAGAGAAGAAGAGGAGGAGGAGGAGGAGGAGGAGGAGGAGGAGGAGGAGGAGGAGAAGAAGAAGAAGAAGAAGAAGAAGAAGAAGAAGAAGAAGAAGAAGAAGAAGAAGAAGAAGAAAGGAAGAGAAGGAGGAGGAGGAGGAGGAGGAGGAAGGGTTTGTTTTGGCTTATAGTTCGGGAGGGTTAGATTTCATGATTGCCAAGTAATGGCGTAGCTGCCGGATCAGGAAGCTGAGAACATGCATCTTGTACCACAAGTAGGAAGCAGAGAGGGTGAACTGGGAATGGCACAAGGCTTTGAAACCTCAAAGCCCACCCCCAGTGACATACTTCCTCCTGCAAGGCCACGCCTCCTAAGCCTTCCCCAACAGCACCACCAACTGGGGGCCAAGTGCTCAAATGCCTGAGGCTCTGGAGAACATCTCATTCAAACCAACGTGGCCTTCCCTGTTCCCTGGCACGTCAGAAAACTGGGGCTGGCAGAGTCCTCTGTGCAGCTTCTCTTCGAAGCAACTCCTTCGAGCAGTCCTCATCAGCTCCACGTTACAGAGGGTCAAGGTGTCTGCTAGATAAGTGGAGTGACACACCCCAGTCACATAGCAATAGCTGGCAGCAGGGAGAGCCTCTTGGGTTGATTCAGGCACCCACCTTCTTGGGGCCTTAGGCTGTGAGCCCCCTAGAGGGAATGCAGAAGGATGGAGAGACTCTGAGAGCTGAATGAACTGGTGGGTTCCTTCTGGCTTCCAGAGGAAAATACCTAGCAGTGGAATCTGATTGGGTTTCTTTTTGCAGGTGCAGGACAGACTCCAGCACTGTATGTCCCCAACCACAGGTGTTTAGCAGGGAATGTCCTTAGCTAAGTTCCACATTCACACCGCCAATGTCGCTCAAGAGCTGCCTCAACCCCTAACCACCCTTTATCTGCTTTCCTCCTCTCTGTTCCCCCAGGAACGAAGAAGGTGGGGAATCTGAGTGGAGGAGGGCACCCTTATGTCTAGGAAGGTAGGAAAGTAGAAATGGGGTGGGGCCCTGAATAGGAGCCTGGGGCCTTCTTGCCTCTAATGCTGGCTGGCTATGAGCCAGCCTGGTTAGGCCCTGGCAGAATGGAGAAGGTTCCAAGCAGCCCAGGCAAGAGCACTCAGAGAGACCTGCGCCTTGTATTGGCCAGCAACATCTCCCTGGGAACGCCTGGGCCTCCACCAACAGTTAGACACCCTGGTGCCGCCTCACACAGGCTCATTGCCAGACACTAGACTGAGCACTGGGGAGGGCCTATGCTGCTTTTCTCCTCACACACAGGGAAATCCGATCCATTCAACCTTCCAAATATATTTGGAAGTTGAAGGTTTTCATAGGCAGCATCCACACCAGGCAGACCCTTTCTATGTCTGCTGTCCCGAAGCGGGACCCACCTAGCCCACCTTCCCTGTCTTCCCAAACCCACCCTGGCCCCACGTCTGTTGTCTCCACAGGAGTCAGGGAGCACCATGAAGACCTAAGGGTGAGTGTGTCCGGAGGGCCGTGCTCCTCACTCAGCCCGAACCAGGACCCTCACTGCAGCCACACAAGCCTCTCCTGACCCTCTCTGACCTCGTCCCTCCCCTTCTGCAGCTCCATAGACCCCCTTCTGCTCCTCACGCACTCCTGTCCTGGGACCTCTTGGACTCACTGGTCCTTCTCACGGATGTGCTCCTCCCTAGCTCTGATCAGAGCTCACTCCCCTCTCACCAGCGCTGGCTGCCTGCTTGTTCTCCCTCTCCTCTGCGTCTCCCTGCAGATACAATCATCCGTAGCCATTCATTCATCTGCTCTGTCTATCTCTCCCACTGCTGACTCCCATTAGAGTGTTGGCTCCCTGAAGGAATAGTGCTCTCTGCTTTGATTATTGTCTCTCCACCTAGCTAGGCATCCAGTGCATAATATGTCCCAGACAAAGGTGGCCCAAGGACAGGCATGCAGCTGACCCATCCAAGCACCTGGCTCTGGGACTCACCTCCCCACAGTCTGACCCCAGCCTCTGGGGCACCACACAGCACCAGTACAAGTATGTGCAGCCACCTCATCCACACCCGACCAGCTGCCCTTCCAGCCAACTTATCACAGACGGCTTTCCTGATGGGGATCAATAGAAAACCTTTTATCTCCTTCCCTGGTGGCGGCTCAGACTCAGGTCGGAGCATAGCCAGCTCCTGTTACTATGGTGACCCTCCTGGTCCTCACTGCCTCCCTCCCATCTTTCCTCCCATCCCTTCTCCTCCCTACTTCCCAGATCCCTGCCTCTGCTCCCTCCTCTCTCCATCCCACAGCTCAGTGCCAGCCTTCTCTACCCCCGGAGAGGCGGATGGAGCCTGTTCACAACTGACCTGCAGACTGGAGGCTGGGAAGGAGCTGCTGGGGTTGTTGGGGCACTGGGGTCCAAGCCTGACCTTGCTACCACTCAGAATTGGTCAAACGGCTCCGGTGCTCAGTTTCAGCTCTGATGTGTTCTGTCATTCCTCACTTGGGTGATGATCTGTCCCTGCTTCTGTGCAGATAATAGTGTCCTCTTAGGGAATTGCTCTGAGCATCCTGGAAGCATGAACTGTAAAGCGCAGAGCATACAGCCAGCCTGTGGTCCAGCTGAGGAGATAGCCTTTGTTGATAAGCTTCATGCTTAGTACAGCCTGGGGATAGAGGACTGTGGTGGTGAAGCATATGAGAAATGCAGTGACAGACTCCTCTTCACCATTTCAGGCGTGGCTCACCAGCCTGCCTTCCTCCCTTGGTCCTTGAGGGACTGTAAGTTGGGGAAAGGGTGGGGGAGCAGGCGCTTTGGCCCTCCATGGGGCTCCCCATCTATGGCCTCCAGCTTGCAGGCCATGAACAGCTTGCCCTCAAGTCACTGTGCCCCTCCCCCACCTCTGGGGCACGCTTCTTCCTGCCTGGAGGCTGTGTCCGCAGTTAGCCAGAGCAGACCCTCAGGGTGGCTCCTGACAAGGTGCTGGGGCTCTGAGGGAGAGAGGCAGTGAGAACTTCAGATCTACCACTGCTACCCTTTTTGACAGAGACTGCATGCTTGCCTCAGCCCTGTGGATGTTCCCACAGTCAGCAAAAGGCTACTGAATGTGTGGTTGAATAGGGTTCTCAGGCTCAGGAGGCAGTCCCAGCAAGCCCTAAATACAGTTCTGTGGTCCTAGAAGAAAGAGGCCTGCAGAGAGGAGAGATGACACAGAGGAAATGAGATGGCCATGCTGACAGAAACTAGGGGCTGTGGGGATGGGAGGAAGGTCCAGGCCAAGGACACTGGGCGGTAAGTTGAGGTTTGCAGAAGCTAGAACCTCACAGGGAACCTGCCACCCACACTTTGACCTGACTCTCAGACTCTAGAACTGAAAGAGAAGAAATGAATGCTATTTCAAGTTGCAGAGTGTGGGGTGACTGTCACGGTAGCCCCAGGAAGTGCAATCCTGCCTAGCCCTGCCCCTACAGGAACACAGGACCTGGAGAGTTCCCACTCCCCCGCTCAAAACAGTGTCACCTGGAGTAGTCAGTAAGAGCCCAGTTCAGAAAAGCAAACAGAGCTGTGGCTTGTTTGTCTGAGACAACAGTTCAGCGTGTAGCCAAGGCTGTTCTGGAATTCACGATCTTCCTTTTGCAGCCTCCCAAGTGTTGTGAAGACAGGAACGGACCACCATGACAGCAAATGATGATGTGAAGAAGAAGAAGAAGAAGAAGAAGAAGAAGAAGAAGAAGAAGAAAACAAAACTGTTTTTCACTGGGCAGTGGTGGTGCACACCTTTGATCCCAGCACTTGGGAGGCAGAGGCAGGTGGATCTCTGAGTTCGAGGCCAGACTGGTCTACAAAGTGAGTTCTAGAACAGTCAGGGATACACAGAGAGACCGTGTCCTGAAAAAAATCAAAAAACAAAACAAAACAAAAATGGTTTTTCAAAATTTATTTTCCAAGGCTCGAGGAAGACAGCATTCCTGCCCTCCTGAGATTCATAGCCTGGAGAGAAGGACTCAGGAAGAATGATGATTAGAGAGCTATGAGACATGTTTGCATGCACTGCCTAGGGAGCCAGGCTTGATTTCACCAGAGGAGGTCTGGGAGGGCCTCCTGGAGGATGCCACTCTTGAGCCAAACCTGAAAAGTAAGGACAGGAGCAGCCAGACAAAGCAACCAGGGAAAGACGTCTGGGACATAATAAAAACACATGCAGGGACACTTAGAACGTGAGAGGGCTGCAGGGCCTTCTGTGGGGACAGAGCCAGGAAAAGGGTGTGTGTGGAGCCAGACCAGACTTGGAGGCCTTCAGGGTGGGGCACCAGAAGGGGAGGAGAAGAACCATGGCAGAGACCAGTTTTACAGGATACAGTTAGAAGACCAAAGAGTGACATCAAATCCTCCCCAAAGCATTTCAGAGCATCCTGGACATGGTAGCAACTTCCTGTAGAAAGGGAGAGGAAGGGGTTCTCCCCCATGTCAACGACCATAAGGACAGTGGGCGCTGAAACTGAGCAGTTGGGGTGAGATATGACTTGGTGGTAGAGGCTTGCAGGGCATGTGTAAGGCCCTGCATTGTTCCTAGAACTGCTAAATAAATAAATAAATGAATGACGAAACAGAAAGTAGAATTCTTGCTATCATAAGCCAGGGATGCATGGAGCACGAATGGGCTCACTCAGACTCTGTGTTTACTCCTAGACCGGGACTAGAGCAGCATACAGAGAGTAAGTAGTGTTGGGCCTGGGTACAGGAAAAGAAGGCACAGGAGGAGGCTATTAAACGCGCAAATGAAAATTTGCTTGTGATGGTTTTTGTTAAGCCTTGCTATTATTCACAAAGGAAAGAAAACATATGTTTTGTTTGTGGTGCTACAGAATCTCACTTTGTTGCTCAGGCTGGCCTGGAACTCACTATGTAGACCAGACTGGCCTTGAACTTGCAGTAATCCCCTTGTCTTAGGCTCCCCAGTGCTGGAATTACAGATGTGCAACTCTACCCCGATAACCCCTCTATTAAAGGGAGCTGTCTTGGTAGCGTATATCCTGAGGACTATGCTTAGCTGGCTGGAGCCTAGAGAACAGGGAGCCTCAGTGAGTAAGACTGTGGTCAGGAACCAGCAGTCTGGGAGGTTTCACGTCTGGAGCTGACAGAAGGAGATGCAAGATGACCATGGGATCTTTTCTATGCCTTCTTGAATAGCTTAAACATTTTGTAATTACAGACTGGGGTGTGCCTGACATTCCCCAGGCCTCCAATGAAGCTGGTCTGACATGCAAGTCATTTCTAATCTATCCCAAGATCTCTGTCTTTCCAGCCAGTTTCAGTTCCTTTCACTGCCTCTGTTTGCAGGCTTCCATCAATGGGAAGCTTGTACTCTCTCCTGAGATAGCCTGTGGCTCTCAGCGAATAGCCTCGACCATGGGAAACGCTTCTCTATAGGGTTAAAAATTGTTCCAGGTCCTTCTGTCTTGTGAAGCTGCAGTTTGTTCATGAGTTACCCTTAAGTGTTATTTATATTTATATATTTATGTTTATATGTATTTATATATTTTAATATTTTTATATATTTATGCCATACCCATAGGTATTATTTATATTTATATATTTATGTTTGTGGTGCTGGGGTAGACCCCAGGGGCTCATATATTATGCAACTTATTTACCTCTGAACTATACCCCAAACCCTACCAAATATTATTTATATGAATAAAACAACATCGGTTCCCTTCAAGCACACCTGCAACCCTAGCTCTTAGAGATAAGAGGATCAGGAACTCAAGGCCTGTTCAGCTATGTAGTGAGTTTGAGGCTAGCCTGGGCTGCATGAGACCCTATCTCAAAGAGAACAAACTAAGGGATGGAGAGATAGCTTAGTGGTTAGGAGAACTGACTGCTCTTCCAGGGGACCTGGATTCAATTTCCATGTACCCACATGGCGGCTCACAACTATCTGTAACTCCAGTTCCAGGGGATCCAGCACCCTCTTCCATCCTCCATGGGCTCCAGGCCTACACGTGGTACACAGACACACATGCAGGAAAAACAACCTGACACATAAAGTTCATATGTATGTGTGTGTGTGTGTGTGTGTGTGTGTGTATATATATATATATATATATATATATATATATATATATATATAATTTAAAAAGAAATAAAAGAATAGACTACAGAAGACCAATTCAAGCTGATGACATAAAAAGGTGAAAATACCAGGGCTGGAAAGATGACTCAGTTGGTAAAGCCCTTGCTACATAAGCACAAGAACCTGAGTTTGGATCCCAGCACTCAAGGGAAACCTGGGCATGGCATTGGAGCATGGAGACAAGCAGGGTCCTGATGCTTGAAGGCTAGACAGTCTAGCCAGTCAGTGTGCTCTGGATTCAGTGATGCATTCTCTTGAAAAAGAAAATGAAATGGAGGGTCTGGAATGATAGTTCAGTGGTTAAGAGCATATATTGCTCTTCTAGAGGACCCTATTTCAGCTCCCAGCACCCAATGTAGGCAGGTCACAACCTCCTACGATTCCAACTCCAGGGGGGATGGGATGCTTCGGTCCTCCACAGGCACTTGCACTCATGTGCACATACCTACACACAGACACACACACAATGAATTTAAAATAAATATTTTTCAAAAATAAGATGAAGATTGATAAATACTCAACACCAACACCTAGCCTTCACTGCATACATATACACGTGTGCACTTGCACAGACATATGTGCACATATACAACACACACACATACATACACACACACACACACACACACACACACACACACAACTGAAAGTCCAGAGTTTCTACTCTAAATCTCTCTCCTTGGTTTCTACTCTTAAGTTAGTCTCTCTCTCCTCTCTCTTCTGTCTCTGTCTCTGTCTGTCTCTGTCTCCAGAATCTTGGTCTAGAGCTGTAGCTCAGTAGGTAGATGGCTTGCCTAACATGCCAAGACCCTGGATTAAATCCCTAACACTGCATAAAACCAGGTATGGTGGTACACAAGATTAATACTGGACTTTACTACATGGTACATTGGAGGCTATACTGGGCAACACAGAAAGACTTTGTCTCAAAAACCATAGAGAAAGAAATATATAAATTCAGGCTGGAGAGATGACTTAGTAGTTAAGAGCCCTGGTTGCTCTTCCAGAGGTCCCAGGTTCAGTTTCCAAAACCTTTATGGCAGCTCACAACCACCTATAACTTCAACACCTTCTTCTGGCCTCCTTGGACATTGCATACAATGGTACACAGACATAAATGCAGGCAAAACACCCATACACTGAAAAGAAATACTTTTAAACTAAATCTATAAATACATAAATAAATGAGAATTGAATAGGTAAGATGATGGATGGATGGATGGATGGATGGATGGATGGATGGATGGATGGGTAGGTGGACAGATGAGTAGGTTTGTGGATAAGTAAACAGATAGATGAGTTGGTGGGTAGATGGATCAGTGGATAGACCACTAGATGGTTCAATAGATGTGAAGATGGATGGGTGGGTAGGCGGATGGGCTAGTCAATGAATGGATGGATGGATGGATGGATGGATGGATAAGTGGATGGGTGGGTGAATGGATGAGTAGAGGATCTTAGTGATGCTTGTCTGGGCCTGGTTTCATCAGCCTGAATCTCCTGAGCAGCATCCCTGGAACTGGATCCAAACCCCCCGACTCCCAGTGGTGCTCACTCTGCCCAGGGCTAGGCAGTCCTTTCAGACCTTCCTCCTCTTTTTCTGCTGGAGATCAGTGGCCTTGCAGGAAGCCAAAGGTCTTTCCTTGCTCAGCTCCACAGTCGCTGCCCCTGCCCTGATAAGGCTCGCTCCTTTTTTTTACTGCTCAGGGACTTCGACAAAACACATCTTAGGAGAGAAGGGCTCGTTCAACTTATGGTTCCAGGTGACGGTCAGGCATTGTGGGGAAGTCGAGGCCAGATCCCAAAGCAGCTTTCTCATCACAGCCGCAGACAAAGCGGAGAGAAATAAAGCATGCATGCTTACATGCTTGCTGTCCTCAGTTAACTTTCTTCTCTTATGCAGCCCAGGACCTCAAGCCAGAGGAATGGTGGCACCCATACAGAATAGCTGCCAGCTGGGTTGTGTGGGGAGTGGGCAGGTATGGCTAGTGGTATGAGCTCAACAGTATTAAAATTCTTTTAGCTTGAGAAGCCAGAGGTCTCTGGAGCGCTGGGGAGGCGGCAGGGTTGGGGCAAGGAGTGTCCTCTGAAGGCTTCCTGACAGCTATGTATAAAGAGACAGTGGGCTTCCTGCCCCCTCCGCAGGGTCTATCTTCTTTGCAAAATAGTGATAATGAGAATGAAATTCACTGCACATAGTAGGTGCTAAATAAATTCTAGCTGCATGCCCATTAACGGCAGTCCTAATGCACACTACATTCTGTCAGGGCTTCCAAGAGCAGCCTGGAGTCTTCATACAGGAGCTTGTGTCCCAGAAGAATACAAGGGGACAGTGTGTGTGACCCAGAATCACCACTCTAGATACAAGTGTGACCCTGGGCTCTTTCCCTCCTCAATCCCGGCATCCTCCTTTAAACAAGGAGAAGCTTGCCTCTACCTTGGCTCTCAAGTGTGGCCTTGTAAGCGCTCTTGGTAATCTTTTGTATGAGTCAGTGATAAACCTGGTCCTTTTTGTTTGTTGTTTTGTTTTTGAGACAGAATCTCTCTACATAGCCCTGGCTGTCCTGCAACTCACCATGTAGACCAGGGTGGCCCTGAGCTCACGGAGAACTATATGCCTCTACCTTCCAAGTGCTGGAATTAAAGGCCAGTGATAAGCCTGGTTCTTAACCAGACAGATCTCCACCTCTTTCTCTGGTTTCAGCTAACAGCCTCTCCGCCTCTCTAGACAGGAAACATTACCTCCTTTTGTTTGACAGAAAACAGAGGAAGTTCAAGGCCACACAGATAACCAGTCTTAGGATAGCTGGGGGAAGGTGTGTCAAATTCAAAAGCCTAGGGAGGTGAGGAGGTCAGCTAGTAGATTTAAATGTGTGTTTAGAACAACAGGTAGTGGTAGGCTCCCCTGAAAGAAGTTACCGGAAGGGATTTTAATTCCCAAATGTTCACACTGCTCTGTTCTTACTTTTTAATCAAAACCACCCCAGGGGACTGAGAGTGTAGCCCAGAGTTAGTACACTTGGCTAGCATGCAGGGAGGCTCTACATTCCATGTCCATCATGCTCATGTGCATCACACACACACACACACACACACACACACACACACACACACACACACACGCACAGCGGGGGTGGGGGTTAGGTGAGAGAGGAAATACAAGCAAACAAGAACACAGGCCTTTAATCCCAGCACTCAGGAGGCAGAGACAGTCTGATCTCTGTGAGTTCAAGGCCAGCCTGGGCTACAGAGTGAGTTCCAGGACAACCAGAGCTACATCATGAGACCCTATCTTGAAAAAGCAAAATAACAACAAAAAAGAAGACCAAGTTTGAAGCCAGCCTAGGCTGCACAGTAAGTTGAAGGCAAGCTGCCCTGTCTCAGACCTAGAAGAGTGGTTCAGTGGGAGAGCACTTGCCTAGCATACACAAGGCCATAGGTTCGATTCCTCAGCATAACAAAATAATGATACACTGAAAACTCAATAATAACAACAACAAAACCCCATAAAAACAAACAAAACCCCTCAGCACCCCAGATTCATTGACCTTTGAGCTGAGTTTGAGACTCCAGCACCAAGGTCATCTGTTTGGGTTTTTGTATGGCAGCATGTCCACCTTTCTAGCCCTTATACCTGCATCCTACTAAGGTTGCTCAGCAGGTTCTCAGCAGCTCAAGTCCTCTGGTTCTGCTAACAGTGATCCCTGATCTCCTGCTTCTCTTCAAAGAAACCCGCACTTTCTTGGTCAGCACTAGTGGCAGTCACATCCAGGCTACCCTGTTATGCTGCGTAGAAACCTCTATGTCTAAGGCAGATGGAAAAAATTCCTCTTGAGATCTGTGGGGCGGAGAGATGGCTCAGTGGTTAAGAGCACTAGCTGCTCTTCCTGGGTTCAGTTCCCAGCACTCCTATGGCAGCTCACATCTCTAACTCCAGTCCCAGGGGATCCAATAGCTTCTTCTGGCCTCGGTGGACACTGCACATATGCGGTGCACAGTAATACACAGAAAAAATACCCATATCCACAAAGTAAAAGTAAAGGTTCAAAAAGAGAGAGAAATGGGGATCTGGGTGTGCCTGTGCAGTCTGGCACTTCACACAAGTGACTGCAAGGCCCTACCTCCCATACAGTAAACATGCAGGAATTGAGATAGAGTGTGTCTCACTGGCCCAGGCTGGTATTGAATTCCTGGGCTCTGGCAACGTTCCAGCCTCAGGTTCTCAAGTAGCTGGATGGCAGACCTACCACTGCTGGTGGGGTCTCTGTTTCCTCTCTGTGCGGGGGCTTGTGGTGGGCGGCAGTAAGAGAAGGGTTAGACCAGACACCAGCTCCCAGAGGTGTCCAGCTTCTAAATCCCCAGAGCCTCGGAATATCTTCACACATAGCAAAAGGGCCATGTGCTGTAGGTGTGTTCAAACCAAAGGTCTTGTTGAAATGAGGAGCTAATTCTAGGTCATCCAGTGCTGGACTACAGGCTGGTGTTCTCGGGGCGAAGGGAGGAAGACCAAGGAAGGAAGTAGGAGCCAGACAACTGAAGTGGTTTTGTTAATGTTGTTATTTTTGCCTTTTCTAGCTTCTGGCAGTTACCAAGGGGTCCAACAGCTAGAAAAGGAAAGGCAGGGGGAGAGCGCTGCCTCTGGAAGGACTGCTCACCACGCTTCGCTTGAGGGAATAAAGATGCCAAGCTCAGCTGGGAGGCAGTGGCGCACGCCTTTAATCTCAGCACTCAGGAGGCAGAGCCAGGCGGATCTCTGTGAGTTTGAGGCCAGCCTGGTCTACAGAGCGAGATCCAG
Source organism: Peromyscus attwateri (assembly GCA_902168425.1). Taxonomy (NCBI): domain Eukaryota; kingdom Metazoa; phylum Chordata; class Mammalia; order Rodentia; family Cricetidae; genus Peromyscus; species Peromyscus attwateri. The sequence continues at coordinate 1,313 of CABHPP010145700.1, read as the reverse complement.
GACAGGCACCAAAACTACAAAGAGAAACCTTGTCTCGAAAAACCAAAAAAAGAAAAAAAAAAAAAAAAAAATGACAAGCTCAGAATCCAGGTGGGAAGTCACGGTTGAAAGCAGGCTTGAGACAACACAGTGCTGCACCTGCCCTGCTCTATGCCTAGAGTTTGTGTTTCTGGCTGGTTGGCAGGGAGGGCTGAGGGCAGGTCTTGGCAGGTCATTTATAGGTGGAGAACCTTTGTGGATGTGGTGGGCTAACAGAGAGGTACTCAGAATGGACAGGATGAGGTGGGAGGAGGTGAGTGCCTGCCATGAGACAAAGGCACTGTACCTGGCATACCACATGCTCCAGATGAAGAACCAGGATTGAGAGGGTGACTCACTGGTGCCAAGTCACCTGGGAGCTCCGGGGCCTTGACCTTCACCCAGCAAAGGATGAATGGCTCAGCCTTTGAAGAAGGTGCTCCGAGTAGAAACCTTGGGGTAGCAATGGCTGTCTATAAGTAGAAATTAGTCATTTGCTAATTCATTCAAGACTCTTTTACTTAAAATCTGTTGATGGCTTATTTCCCACAGCACTAAGAAGGCAGCCAGATTTCCTTCAGGCTCTTTGTAGTCCTACAGGCTCTGGGCCTTAGATTTGAATTTAGCATGCCCACTTCTTGTTCCGTTGGGTATGGCTTCCTTACAAGTGGACTTATTCATCAAGGCTGCTCCTGCCTCAGGGCCCTTGCACACGTCTTTTCCTCGCAAAGAATGCTCTCCCATGTGCTGCTAGTGCAGGCTCCTTCCTGCTCTTCAGTTATTTGTTCAGACAGGCCTTTCACTCGCAGCTAAATCCATCACTGCACCTGCTGATTTTCTTCCCAGTACTTATTTCTCTCTAAAATTATCTTCGTTATGGACCTGATCATTGTTGGCTGTCTGTGTCTCCCCCACACAATGCCAGCTCCTTGACAAGCAGGGGACCACATTGCTTCAGTACCCAACAAGGTGCCACGTGTGCAGGGAATACATTTCACATCTAACTTGAAGAAATTTGAAATTGATTCTCAAACCAAAGAAACGGTCACAGGTGAGGGCTAGTGGCGGCGTGGTGGCATGAGGGTGGAGGTCTGGCCCAGGACTGAGTCCAAATTCTCGGCCAGTGATGACCAGATCAAGTCCTGCTGCTTTCCCCCATGTCCTTCGCTGGGCTGCACCTTTCAGGCCATCCACCAAGCCCCAGCCCCCCAGACGGACATGGGGCGTGCAGTGGGGCGCGCGGGCGCCAGGGGGCGCTGTCGGGGCGCGAACGGCCCACCTGGCACCCGAGGCCA
>CABHPP010145699.1:0-15702 GCA_902168425.1 Peromyscus attwateri | reverse complement strand
TGTGTGTGTGTGTGTGTGTGTGTGTGTGTGTGTGTGTGTGTGCATGCGTGTGCGTGTGTATGTGCGTGTGAACCTGCTCTCATGCAGCCCAGGGAGTCCCCATGTTCTCCAGGGACCAAGTGATGTGACTGCAGGTATGCTCCACCTGCTTTATGTGTTGCTCTGGATCAAACTGAGGCCAGGGACAGCCAGGCAAGCACTCTAGCAATAGGACAACATTTCCAGCCTTTAAATTCTCTAAGTGACCATCTCAATTGCTAAGAAGAATATAAGTTACTATATGGCTGGAGCCTTCTGGAAAAGAACAGAGATACACAATAGTCCCTCCTTTAGAGTCAACCCACATGGTCTGTTTGTCCTGCACAGAACAACATCTAATGGAGGCCTCCTGTGCCAGAGACTTTAGAAGACAGCACTGGGCTACTTTAACATGCAGCATGTGGTCCCTGGCCATTGTCCAATCTCACTCTTTGATGGCCTTTCATCTGCAGTGGCCCTTTGGCCAATGTCCAACCTCACTGTTGAGCATGCCTCCCATCATTCTCTAAAGAACCTGCCAGTCTTCTACACGACAGGATGTCTCTTGTCTGAATCCATCTGCCAGACTTCAAGGGACTAGGATGCTGGGCAGAGGAGGGATCAGAGTGAGATCCCAGAGCCTGTGCTTCTGAATGGTTGGAATGGAGTCTTTCCTTTGAAAGCCAGAGCAGTTCAGATGAGAAGAGACAAGGGAGAGGGATATGTCCCTTCCTCCTTTGGGTCTGTGCTGGGAACTACACAGGGGTTACCTCACCCACACCTGCAATCTCTTCTGTAGTGGGCAGAATGCCGGCCAGCAGCCTAAAAGGTGGAGAGGTGCAGCTCCTCGTCTGCTGCACGAGGAACTAAGGACACAGAGTTGTGGCTCTGAGTGTCCCCATCTCTCCAGAGACATCTGAGAGGAAGCAGGCAGTGAAAGTGGCAGTGCTTACCTCATTAGGAGAGTTGTCATGTGACCTGGGAAAGCAAGAGAAGAGTCCCCAGATCATGGAAGTACAAAGCTCATTTAAGACTTGTGATTTGTAACCGAAGGAGGCTGCAGGAGGTAGTAGTAGAAGTGGGGTGAGAATTGAAGTGGGTGATGCCCAAGTCGAGTTAGAGAATTTGCATCCTCCAGAGTCTGTTTCACAGACCTAGCTTATTAGGACCAGAGGAGAGGTAACAAGGACAGAGACCTAGATTATTCAGTTCAAGAGTTCTCCAAGTTCACAACGCCTTGATTATTCTTCCCTCAGTAGTATTTGTCACTGACATGTTCCCATGACAAAGAGGAGCACAGTGGTCCTTGTGACCCAGACTCACACAGCAGAGAGTCCCCCTAAGGGATAATGAATGCCCACAACCTTCACACACAGCAGGGAAGGCATTAGGTTCAGGAACTTGCTCTTGGACATGTGGTTCCCTCATGCCAGCCTAGCCTAGGTGAACTGAGTCTCCCTTCAACACTGGCTTAGTCTCCTGTGGCTGGAAAGAGGGTGAGGACCTACAGGACCTGAGGAGAGGTGTTGTGCAATATTTGTTTAACAATGTAAAGATGTGTTGTGTTTGTATAACTATGTAAACATGTATTGCTGTTTTACCTTGACTTCCCAAGGCAACAGACTTGTCTAAGAAAAAGCTGAATGTCTAATAGTGAGGGAGGATAGATAGGTGGGACATCTAGGCAGGGAGAGTAAGTAGGAGGAGGTATTAGGTTCAAGAAAGAAAGGAAAAAGAAGCCAGGGAGACATCTGGGGCCAGACAGACAGACAGACAGACATGGAGGAAGCAGGAAAGTAGGACATACAGAATGAAAGAAAGGTAAAAAGGCCTGAGGCAAAACATAGATGAATAGAAACAGTTTAAATTAAGGTAATGGAGATAGTTGGACAAGCCTAAGCTACCGCTGAGCATTCATAATTAATAATAAGTCTCCGTGTCTTTATTTGGGAGCTACTTGGCAGCCTAAAGAAAATGCCAGCCAGAGGCTGGGAAAAGAAGATCTGTTTTGTAAGTCAGACAGGAGACAGTGGCTAGTGTCCAGGATGCTGTGGAAGGACTGGCAGGTGGTGGGACCTTTGATTCCCAAAGGTCAGTGCCTTTACTTACTGTGGGTGGACAGGTCCAGTTGTCCTCACTGAGCATGCTCTTACTTCTTGCCCTAAAGAAGTGGGAGACACTGTCAGTGTTGTTTGGTTCCTCAGTTGGGAAGGACCCTGGGAGCCAATGTTTCCCTGGAGCTGCTTGGTGTCCTTGCTGTGCATTCACACCATGGCTGCCACTGCCTTTCTTGGTGCTGCCTCCTTTTCCAATCTAACCAGCCCCCTCCTAGCCTTTGATCCTTTTACCCCATTATATTTGCTGTTTTCTAACTGGCTCTGGGGGTGGTGCTTTGGTTGAGAATTTACTTTTGCCTTCTTTTTCTTTTGAGTTTTCTCATTTGAGGCTGCTTTTGAAGTTTCATTGAGGTTGGTTGGCTCATTGAGGTTGGTTGGCTCATTGTCCACCTCTTTAATGTCGTTCTCAATTTGTGGCTCCCTGGTGAAAGATGAAGTCAATTTATCTTCAAACTTCACAGGGAAAGGAGTGACCATGACCAGCAGACAGTGGGGTACAGGACATAGGAAGGCAGTGATATGAGGAACACAGCAGACACATAGCAAAGAGAAGAAGATGGAGTCCAGACACAAAGTGAAGGAAGCCTCTTCCCTTTCCCAAGCATGGAGGGAATGGAAGAGTAGGTGGAAGGGTGGAAGACACTTCACCTGCCACGACGGCTGTGCCACAGGAAAACCAGTACAAATATTACTGCAATCAGCCCCATCAGACATTGGGCAACAATGCCAATAATACTCCGTAATGAAGGTCGATGTTCACCTGTCGTCGACAGAAAAGAGAAGAAGCATCATGATAAATTCATCCTCACCGAGCAAATGGACAAGAACTCTCTGATTGTGTGTGACATCTGCTTGTTCCTTTGGGGAGTGCACTTCCTGTGAGAAGGTAAATTAGGAGATGTGAGGCAATAAGCAGGGTATTCTCTCCTAGTACTCCCATAAGTACTATGTTTCTAGGCTGGCCATGTGGCTTCATTCAAGTCCTTGCCTGTGGCGGGTGGGGAGAGAGTATGCTTTAGGCTGCAGTCTAATTCATATCCACTCTGGCAGTCCTTGGAAGGATCTGAAGATGGGAGAAAGTCACATAGCAATTTTTACATTAACATTACAGTTATTTTTAATGATCACATCTTTTTCTCATTGTCCTAATTGTTGTAGATGTAAATATTCACCACTCTGGTTCCTGTGGCCAGGAGTTAACTGAAAGAATATTGAAGCTCCATACCCAGAGAGTCCTGCCTGTTGGCCCCATCTGTGGGACACAGCTGGTCCCCGGGAACCCCCACCCAACTCTGTCCCAGTTGCTGGCCAGCAGGCAGGGCTCCTATGGGAAAGCCCCACCCTCACCAAGACCCCCTACCGGACGCTGCAGCCTACACACCCTGCCCCCATACCCATCGTCCTGAGACCCCAGCCACTTCCTGAGACATGGAAACCAAGCCGGCAGCCCTCATTGGACAAAGAGCTCTCATTGGAACAAGAATAACCTCCTGAGACAGGGAATCTGCCAGCCCTCATTAGACCAAGAGTGGCTTTCTGAGACATAGAATCTGCCACCTCTCATTGGACCAAGAGAGGCTTCCTGAAATACAGAATCTGTAATCTCTGAGTAGACCAAGAGCCCTGATAAGACCAAAAGTGGCTCTGTGAGTCACAGAATCAACAAGCTTGGGTTCACCCAAGAGAAGCTCTCTGAGACACAGAATCTGCCTGCTCCAATTAGACCAAGAACTAAGATTGGACCTCGAAGGGCCCCCTGAGACACAGACACAACAAGCACAAAGTAGAACAATAGCAACTCGCTCAGACACAGCATCCTCTTATGTCTATTAGAGGAGGAGATGGGCATATGTCAAGGGAAAAATACATACAACAACATAAAGAGCAGTACGGAATCACCAGAACCTAGCCCTCCTCCAACAGCAAGACCTGAGCATCACAAAGTAGAAGAAGCAGAAGAAAGCATCCTTAAGAACCAGCATCATGAAAATGCTAGAGGCCTTTCAAGAAAAAATGAAAAGTGAAATTGAGGAAAAGACAAACAAAAAATTGGAAGAAATCAATAAAGAACTACAGGAAAAGACAAATAAAAAAGTGGAAGAAAGCAATAAATCCCTTAAAGAAAACCATGAAAAAGCAATTAAACATGTGAGGGAAACACTTCAAGACCTGAAAAGGGAAATAGAAACAATGAAGACACAAACAGAGGGAATGCTAGAAATAGAAAATCTGAGTAAATAAACAGGAAACACAGATGCAAGCATAACCAACAGAATACAAGCATTGGAAGAAAGAATCTCTGGTGTAGAGGATACAATAGAGGAAACAGATTCATCAGTCAAAGAAAATACCAACACCAAAAAAGTCATAACACAAAATGTCCAGGATCTGGGATACCATGAAAAGGCCAAATCTAAGAATTATAGGGATAGAAGAAGGAAAAGAATACCAACTCAAAGGCACAAAAAATATATATTCAACAAGATCATAGAAGAAAATTTTCCCAACTTAAAGAAGGAAATACCTATGAAGACAGAAGAAGCCTATAGAAGACCAAACAGACTAGACCCCCCCAAATGTCCCCTTGCCACATAATAATCAAACAACTAAATCTACAGAATAAAGAAAGAATATTAAGAGCAAAAACAGAAAAGGGCTAAGTGACTTATAAAGGCAAACCCATCAGAATAACACCCAATTTCTCAATGGAGACTTTGAAAGCCAGAAGGACCTGGGCAGACATAATGCATACACTAAGGGAAAATGTATGCCAGCCTGGACTAATACCCAGCAAAACTTTCAAACACCGTAGATAGAGTGAACAAGACATTCTAAAACAAAACCAGATTAAAACAATACCTATCCACAAATCCAGCCCTACAAAAAGCACTAGAAGGAAAATTCCAACCTAAGGAGGTCAGATACACCCAAGAAAATACAGGCAATAGATAACCCCCAGCAGCAATGCCCTAAGAAGAGAAATACACACTCACTACCACCAAAAGGTAACAGGAACTAACAATCACAGGTCATTAATATCCCTTAATATCAATGGACTTAATTCACCTATAAAAAGACACAGACAAACAGAATGAATACAAAAACAGGACCCATCTCTCTGCTGCTTACAAGAAACACATCTCAATTTCAAAGACAGACCCTACCTCAGAATAAAAGGCTGGGAAAAGTCTTAACAATCAAATGGTCTTAAGAAGCAAGCTGGTGTAGCTATCCTAATATCTCACAAAATAGACTTGAAACTAAAATTAATCAAAAAAGATCAAGAAGGACATTATATACCCATCACAGGAAAGATATACCAAGAGGAAGTTACAATTCTGAACATTTATGCCCCAAACACAAGGGCACCCACATATGTAAAAGAAACATTACTAAAGCTTAAATCACACATAAAACCCCACACATTAATAGTGGGAGACTTCAACACCCCACTCTCACTACTGGACAGATCTGCCAAATTGAAACAGAGAAATAAGGGGCTTAACTGATGTTATCAATCAAATGGACTTAATCGTTATCTACAGAACATTCCACCCTACCAAAAAAGAATATACATTCTTCTCAACACCCCATGGAACCTTCTCTAAAATTGACCACATACTCGGTCACAAAGCAAATCTCAACAGATACAAAATAATTAGAATAATCTCCTGTATTCTATCAGACCACCATGGATTAAAGTTAGATTTCAAAAACAACAAAAATTACAGAAAACCTACAATCTCATGGAAACTGAATAATGCTCAACTCAATCATTAATGGGTCAAGGAAGAAATAAAGAAAGAAATTAAAGACTTCCTAGAGATCAATGAAAATGAATAGACTACATACCCAAATTTATGGGAGACTATGAAAGCAGTGCTAAGAAGAAAATTCTTAGCATTAATGCCCACATAAAGAAGTTGGAGATATCTCACACTAGGGACTTAACAGAACACCAGAAAGCTCTAGAACAAGAAGAAGCAAAGTCACCCAAGAGGAATAGATGCCAGGAAATTATCAAATTGAGAGCTGAAATCAATAAAATAGAAACAAAGAGAACAATACAAAGAATCAATGAAACAAAGAGTTGATTCTTTGAGAAAATCAACAAGATAGACAAGCCCTTATCCAGACTACCAAAAGGCAGAGAGAGAGCATCCAAATTTGGAAAATTATAAAGGAAAAAGGAGACATAACAACTGACAATGAGGAAATCCAGAGAATCATCAGGTCATACTTCAAAAACCTATACTCAAAAAAATGGAAAATCTAAAAGAAATGTACAATTTTCTGGATAGGTACCACATACCTAAGTTAAATCAAGACCAGATGAAACATTTAAATAAACCCAAAATACCTAACAAAATAGAAACCATCATTAGTAGTCTCCCAAGCAAAAAAGCCCAGGACCAGATGGTTTCAATGCAGAATTCAACCAGATCTTCAAAGAACAGTTAATACCAATACTTTTTAAATTGTTCCACACAATAGAAACTGAAGGAACTTTACCAAACTCCTTTTATGAGACTACAGTTACTCTGATCCCCAAGCCAAATAAAGAAAGGGAATTACAGACCAATCTACATCATGAACATTGAAACAAAAAACTCAATAAAATACTGGCAAACAGACTCCAAGAACACATCAAAACAACTGTCTTCGTTGATCAAGTAGGCTTCATCCCAGAGATGCAAGAATGGTTCAACAAACGAAAGTCTATCAATATATTAAAACCATATAAACAAACTGAAAGAAAAAAAACACATGATCATTTCATTAAATGCTGAAAAGGCCTTTGACAAAGTCCAACACCCCTTCATGATAAATATCTTGGAGAGATCAGGAATGCAGGGAACATACTGAAACATAATAAAAGCAATTTATAGCAAGCCAACAGCCAACATCAAAGTAAATGGAGAGAAACTCAAAGCAATTCCACCAGAATTAGGAACAAAACAAGGCTGTCCGCTCGCCCCATACTTATTAAATATAGTACTAGAAGTTCCAAGGGGATACAAATTGGAAAGGAAGAAGTCAAACTTTCACTATTTACAGATGACATGATAGTATACATAAGTGACCCCACAAATTTGACCTAGGAACTCTTATAGCTGATAAACACCTTCAGTAATGTGGCAGGATACAAGTTTAACTCAAAAAAATTAGTAGCCTTCCTATATACAAATGACAAACAGGCTAAGAAAGAAATCAGAACCATCACATTTTACAAAAGCCACAAATAGTATAAAATACCTTAGGGTAACTCAAACTAAGCAAGCAAAGGACCTGTAAGACAAAAACTTTAAGTTCCTGAAGAAAGAAGTTGAAGAAGATGTCAGAAAATGGAAAGACTCCCATGCATATGGATAGGAAGGATTAACATAATAAAAGTGGCAAACTTACCAAAAGCAATCTACAGATTCAATGCAATCCTCATCAAAATCCCAACACAATTCTTCACAGACCTGTATAGAACAATACTCAACTTCATATGGAAAAACTAAAAACCCATGATAGCCAAAAGAATCCTGAACAATAAAACAACCTCTGGAGGCATCATGATCCCTGACTTCAAGCTCTACTATAGAGCTACAGTAATAAAAACAGCTTGGTACTGGCATAAAAACTGACTCATGGACCAATGGAACCTAACTGAAGACCCTGACATTAATCCAGACACCTACGAATAGATGATTTTCAACAACGAAGCCAAATCTGTACAATGGAAAAAAGAAAGCATCTTCAAGAAATGGTGCTGGCATAACTGGATGTCAACATGTAGAAGACTGCAAATAGATCCATATCTGTCACCATGCACAAAACTTAAGTCCAAGTGGATCAAAGACCTCAACATAAATCCAGTTACTCTAGACCTGATAGAAGAGAAAGTAGGAAGTAAGAGAATTGTAGCTGGAGATTTTTCCAGTCCTGTCTGGCCCATGATGAGAACAAATCTCTCTCACCCACCAGTCCCGCAGCTGCTCAAACCCAAACGAGTAAACACACAGAGACTTATATGCTTACAAATTGTATGGCCGAGGCAGCCTTCTTGTTATCTAGTTCTTATATCTTAAATTAACCCATATCTATTGGTCTATAAGTTGCCATGTGGCTGGTGGCTTATTGGTATCTTTACATGACACTTTCCATGGCTGTGGCTGGCAGTGTCTCTCTACTCAGCCTTCCTGTTCCCAGCATTCTCTTCTCTCCTTGTCCCACCTATACTTCCTGCCTGGCTACTGGCCAGTCAATGTTTTATTTATTAACCAATCAGAGCAACACATTTAACATACAGAACATCACACACCAGAGAAGAAGAGAAAGTCTTGAACGCATTGGCACCAGAGATCACTTCCTAAATATAACACCAGTAGTACAGACACTGAGAGCAACGATTAATAAATGGGACCTCTTGAAACTGAGAAGCATTTGTAGGGCAAAGGACACAGTCAATAAGACAAAATGACAGCCTACAAAATGGGAAAAGATCTTCACCAACCCCACATCTGACAGAGGGCTGATATCCAGAACATATAAAGAACTCAAGAATTAGACATCAAAATACACAACAGTCCAATTAAAAATGGGCTATAAAGCTAAACAGAGAATTCTCAACAGAAGAAGCTCAAATGGCTGAAAGACATTCTTAGTCATCAGGGAAATGCAAATTAAATTGACTCTGAGATGCCATCTTACACCTGTCAGAAGGGCTAAGATCAAAAACACTGAAGACAGCTTATGCTGGAAAAGATGTGGAGCAAGGGGAACACTCCTCCACTGTTGGTGGGAGTGAAAATTTGTACAGCCACTTTGGATATCAGTATGGTGCTTTCTCAGAAAATTGGGAATTGATCTCCCTTAAGACCCAGCTATACCACTCTTGAGAATATACCCAAGGAATTCTCAATCATGCCACAAGGACACATGCCCAACTATGTTCATACCAGCCTTATTTGGAATAGCTAGAACCTGGAAACAACCCAGATGCCCCTCAACCGAAGAAAGGATAAAGAAAATGTGGTACATATACACAATGGGGTACTACTCAGCAGAGAAAAACAATGACAGCATGAAATTTGCAGGCAAATGGATGGAACTAGAAAAAAATCATCCTGAGTGAGGTAACCCAGACTCAGAAAGACAAACATGGTAGGTACTCACTCATAAGTGGATAGTAGATGAAAAGCAAAGGAAAAGCAGACTGCAACTCACAGCCCCAGGGAGGCTACCTAATAAAGAGGACCCTATGAAAGACACAGGATTGCCCAGCGATGGACAAATGGATGAGATCTACATGATCAAACTGAGGTTGACAGGGGGTAATGGAGGGCAAGGGTCGGGGCAAAGAAAGCTTAGTGGAGCAGGAGGTCCTAGCTGGATCAGGAACAGAGTGGGAGAACAAGGAAAGAGATACCATGATAAATGAAGACACCATGGGAATAGGAAGATGCAGAATGCTAGAGAGGTCCCCAGAAACCCACATAGATGACACCACTATAGATTACTGGCAATGGTCGAGAAGGTGACCGAGCTGACCTACACTGGTGATGGGATGGCCTAACATCCTGGCTGTCATGATAGAACCCTCATCCAGGGACAATGGAAGCAGATGCAGAGATCCACAGCCAAGCCCCAGGTGGAGCTCCAGGAGTCCAATCGACGAGAGAGAGGAGAGATCATATGAGCAAGAGATATTGAGACCATGACGGGAAAAGGTACAGAGAGAACTAGCCAAACTAGTAGAAACACATGAACTGTGTCCAATAGCTGAGGAACCACCAAGGAACTAGATTAGGCACTATTGTTAAGTGAGACAGTTGTGTAGCTTGAACTGTTTAGGAGGACCCCAGGCAGTGGGACTGGGACCTGTCCTTAGTGCTTGAGCTGGCTTTTTGGAACCTAGTGTCTATGCTGAGACACTTAGCTCAGCCATGGTACAGGGAAGAGGGGATGTGACCTACCCAAACTGTAGGTACCAGGTTCTGCTGACTCCCCAGGGAAGACCTTGCATTGGAGGTGGTGGGAATGAGGGGTTGTTTGGGGGGAAGGCTGGGAGGTAGGAGAAGGGAGGACAGGGTTATCTGTGGTTGATATGTAAAATGAATAGAACATATCTTAATAAAAAAGAAAAGAAAAAAATAAATATAAAAAATTCATTTCTGCTGGCTTTTTTGAATTTATTGATGTGAAACAGAGTTGTCCTATTGAGTTACAGAACCTGGAAGGCATTCTTGCTGTCCATCTGACCCTTTATGACCAGAAGAGTTTTGATCAAGCTGCTAAGATTGTTCAATGATGAATGAATAATCAGTTACACAAGGGATGTTGGAAAAAGTGGGATATCCAAGTAAAAGAATGAAGTTAAGCCTTCACCTAACAACATATACAAATCAGCTCTACATGGATCAAAGATCAGAGCTGAAAGTCATCAGACTTTTAGGAGACAGGATGAAAGCATCTTGAAACTGGATTTCAAATGGTGTCTTTGTTATGATGCCAGATGCATCATATGGGCCTTTTGGCTGCTTATATGTCTCTGCAGAAGATGCATGTTTGGTACCTGAGGAGGACAGAAGAGGGTGTTGAGTTCCTTGTAACTTCAGTTACAGATAGTAATAAGTTGCCATGTGGGTGCTGGGAATTGAACCCCTGCCCTTTGGAAGAGCTGGAGGGCTCTTAACTATTGAGCTATCTCTCCAGTCCTATAAACCATATATATACACACATACTACTACACACCAAAAAAAACAGTTATTAGAAAAAAGCATCTTGTGCAGGGATGTCATGCTTCAAAGGTCAGCATGAGGATAAGAAACTCAGTATATGGGCCACCAAGATGGCTCACTTTGGAAGAGTGCCTACCGAACTCACTCCCAGTACCTACCCCTAATTGCCACACAGAAATAAATGCACAAACAAATGTGGGCCAGTGAATTGGCTTAGCAGATAAATGGCTGGTTTACCCACCTGAGATCAATCCCCTGTCCTTGGAAAACTGGCTCCCACAAATTGTCCCCTGACCTCTACTCATGGGTTGGGACATGCACACAAAATGAATAAATATGCAAATATAGTAAGAAACTCGTTACAGGTCCTTTCTATCTATGAATTTTATATTTCTGGATCAAAATCTTGTAAACAAACTACTTGAAAAAGTATCTCTACAGTCAAAAATGTATTGTTTCCTCCTATCTGTGTCTGTACTCAACACAATAAGACTAGGGTCTATGCAGTATTCATTTTAGGCATTGGAAATAATCTAAAGAAGATCTGAATGTGTCAAAAGAAGTATAGAGTAACATGAATATGTTACTAGTTTCTGAGGGTTGATTGTGTGACTAACGCAGACCCTAAACTCTTACTCACTTTGCATTTCCATTTGCTATATTGACATCTATTGTTGTTAATATTGACCGGGTCTCACAATGTAATCTGAGCTGGCCTTGTAATTCTATGTTTCCTGCTTTGTGTTCTCTCTCTTTTGAGACAGGGTCTCACTATGTAGTTCTGGCTAACCTGAAACTGGCTACAAAACCATGGTGATTGGGAACTCAGAGATCCAACTGTCTCTGCCTCTGGTGTGCTGGGGTTAAAGGCATGCAGCACTTTGCTCACCTTGCTTGGTGTTATATCATGAGATTAACATGCATCCATCACCAAGCTGGCTGTATTTGTTTCCTGAACAATGTTTTTCTCCTTGTGACTTTGACCCATTCTGTACTCTGTTGATAAAGAAACTGGCCCTAACCCCAAACACTATGGGGTAAGAGGGGAACAGAGGTCACTCACGTATTATGTCCAGCCAGATGGGGTGACTCTTCTTGGAACTGACTTGATTCGATACTTCACACTGATAATCCCCGGAATCCTCAATCCTCACAGAGTCTATTTGGAGGGTGCTGTTGTTCTGGGACAGCTTCATCCTGTCTGTGAGCTCCACACTCTGGCCTTTGAAGAGCCAATGGATTGAGATCCCAGTGTTGTTTGACAAGCAGTTCAGGAACACAGAGATCATACCTTTGAATGTGTTGTTGGTGACTTGGATGGAGGGTGGAGTCAGTGGATCTGTGGAAAAATAGTGGAGGGATCATCTGAGAGTGCTTCACCCTCAGAGAACTCAGCCAGTTCACAAGGCCCATAGAATGAAGGGGCCCTCTGCAAGATTGCATGGTTGGGTTCAAGATATGGTCTGTAGTGAGAGAGCTGAAATTTACTCCTACCAAGATCACTCACAGTGACCCTGACTCAAGGTATTTGTGTAGATTCCACACTGGGAGCCTCTTCAGCCCAAAAGTCCAGAAATCTCATGGTTGGGAGGAATGTATTTCCCAATGATTTTTGTGGGGATTCTTGCTCACACTTTCTGTGAACAGTCAGGTCCCTCTTTTATGAAATAGCCTACTGTTTATATTTAATTAAATAACTTGTCATGGGGTTAGGATGGTCCTGCTAATCTTAAAGGTGTTAAAGGCTATATATACCTCAGGACCGGGAGAAATCCCTAACTGAAGGATTTCTGTTTGTAGAAAAAAAATGTATTTCCTGTGCCATGGATATGGATTAAATATTACAGAGAAGAAGTGAATAATCACAGTGCTGACCATAGCCTACAAGTCTAATCCTCAGTATTGATATTGTTTGAGACAGGGTCTCAGTGTATAGTTCTAGCTTGCTTGGAACTTGCTATGTAGACCAGGCTCTCCTCAAACTCATGCTATCTACATGCCTCTTCCTCCTCAGTGCTAGCATTAAAGATGTGTAACACCACACTCAGCTATTTGTTTTTTGGGTTTTGTTGTTGTTGTTGTTGTTGTTGTTGTTGTTGTTTTGGTTTTTCAAGACAGGGTTTCTCTGTGTAGCTTTGTGCCTTTCCTGGATGTTGCTCTGTAGACTAGGCTGGCCTTGAACTCACAGAGATCTGCCTGCCTCTGTCTCCTGAGTGCTGGGATTAAAGGCGTGTGCTACCACTGCCTGGCTGCTATTTGTTTTTTGAAGTTTGACAAGAATAAGCAAAAGAGCATCATCAACTGTCAGTTTCATGGTTCACCCTGACGCAGAACAGGGCTCCCAGGCACCTTCTCCACCCACTCTTCCCATCCCATGGAGTCAGAGATGAGAAAGGAGCAGACCTGGGAGCAGAGGTCTAGTCCCCAGGTGTGGGGAATACTCTCCTCCAATTTGAGAATAAGAATGTGAGCACAGTTGAAAGCCCTGGGTGTTCGTTGTATGTCATAAAATGAAAATGGAGGGGACAGGAAAGCTTGTGTTAGGTACAGAAAGAAATCTTCATCTTGAGGCTCTCCTAACCATGGAAAGTCCCTCACACAACCTAAGGCTTTCCAAGACTTGGAAACCTCCTCTTCACATTGCAAGCTGTGGTGGTATTGTGTTTCCCAAAATATTGTACACCCTAATAAACTTATCTGGAGTCAGAGACAGAACAGCCACTAGATACAAAGGCTAGAAAATGGTGGCACTCACATCTTTAATCCTAGCATTCCAGAGGTAAAATCCCTTTGGATCTCTGTGAGTTCAAGGCCACACTGGAAATGGCCAGGCAATGGTGACACTCGACTTTAATCCCAGAAAGCAAGCCTTTAATCCCAAGGAGTGGTGGTAGAAAGCAGAAAGGTATATAAGGTGTGAGGACCAGAAACTAGAAACATTCGGCTGGTTGAGCTTTCAGGCTTCTAGCAGCACAGTTCAGCTGAGAGCCATTTGGGTTTGAGGACACAGAGGCTTCCAGTCTGAGGAAACAAGATCAGCTAAGAAATTGGCCAGGTGAGGTTAGCTGTGGCTTGTTCTGCCTCTCTGAGCTTCCAGTGTTCACCTCAATAAATGGCCACAGGTTTGATTTAATTAATAAGACCATTTAAGATTTCTGCTACAGCAAGCTCCATCCCTATCAACCAGAAACTAGAGAACCAGGAGGCCATTAGACATAGGAATGGAGCAGGAGGCTTGGGGGAAGATTGAGTTTTGCTTGTTCCCATAGTCCTGGGATGGAAATTAAATGCTTCTGCCACTTCCCAGAAAGCCAAAAGACCCAACTCCAAACCTGGTGCTGATATTTCAGAGATCCACTTACTAAGGACTGTAGATTTCTTGACTGTGGTCCTATAGACTCCAGGAAAAAACGATATAGATGAGGCAGGAATAGGATCTGCTATTATTAGTATTGATATGGGGGATAAACAGCTCGAGGGAGGATGACTGGAGCTCTCCATTGACAAACCAAGAGTACTGTGCAGGTGGGTTAGCATCTGTGTGGCAGGAGATGTGAGGTTTGTCCTTCAATGGAAATGAATATTTGAGGGGGATATGATCAGGACATCTGGATAATCTGGAGCAAACAGAACAAAGCCACACGTGATGTCAGCAGAGGGAAGGGGAAATTCTGGTCTGTAGAAGGATATAGTATCTCTTTGAGCTGTGCTTTAACCTTAGTTGAGAGGTCCTACCCAGAGCTGGGGTGGAGATTAGTACAAGAGTACTTATTCAGCATGCACAAGCCCTGATCTTTCAGAAGCACAACACACACACACACACACACACACACACACACACACACATCCCCACTGTACACTCATGTGTGCAATGAGACTGAGTCTGACTTGTCCCCTGTCTCCATCACCCTGAGTCTCTCTATGCAGAATTCCCTGCAACTCATTCCAGCTCAATGCTGGGCCTGTCCACATATGCTTGGGCTGGGACAGGATGCCCTGGCAGCCTAGGTATCTGTATGGTAGGTCTGTGTCATGAACCCAACGGGACTGGGACCAAGTATGGTATAGCTCTAGCCCTCTGTATTTAGGCAGTTGGGACCAGGATGAAACAGAAAATACTTACAGGTAATGTTCAGAGAGAATAGGTCATTTGGATAGGCACTCACTGAGTTCCAGTTTCACATTCATAGGGTCCCGTGTCAGTCCTCAACATTGAGTAAAGTGAGAGTCCTGTTGTCCTCAGACAGCTTCAGCCTGTCCTCTTCTGAGAGGCTTTGATAATTTATCCTACACGGGTAGGCTGAATTCTGAGTCTCAGGCTCACACATTAATGCTACTGAGTCCTCACCCTCCATGGGATTGGAATTATTGGTTGTGATGTTGGGCTTGGGTAGCAGTGCTGTGCTGACCACAGAGAGATGATTGCCCTGTGTGGTACTTTTGTATCTTACAAAGGCCTCTTACAGCCAGACATAGTCTCTTAACTCCCAGCTGCTCCAGATCCCAAAAGAATCAGGCAGGAAGCAAATTAAAGGCAGATGGAGTGGCTGAGTGCTCAGAGATAATGGGGCCTCCTGTGCTGTGTATGGAAGAAGCAAGGATTTTCTCGTGAGAGAACTGAGCTGCAGTGCTTGGTGATGGTCAGACTCAAGACTTGGAATCACAGTTCTCATTTTATTTCCTGGTCCTCACTGACCCATTGCCGCCTTGAGACACAACATTCAGGTCCCTCCAGCTACACTAACCTCGCCTACTTTGTTTAGACCAGAGCCTTCCCAGCCTTTGCTGTTCAGGGCTCTCCTACAGATAGGTTATGATTAGTCTTCTCATTGAGATTC
>CABHPP010145698.1:2904-15768 GCA_902168425.1 Peromyscus attwateri | reverse complement strand
GTGTGTTCCTGAGCCCATTTGTGAAAGATCAGAGGAAAACTTTGGGGTGGGCAGTGTAGCTAGAGGCTTTTCTGCGTCCCACCTGGTCCTGCAGCTGCTTATAAAATAGTCATTCACCAGGTGGCGGTGGCGCACACCTTTAATCCCAGCACTCAGGAGGCAGAGCCAGGCAGATCTCTGTGAGTTCGAGGCCAGCCTGGTCTACAGATCGAGATCCAGGACAGGCACCAAAATTACACAGAGAAACTCTGTCTCGAAAAGCCAAAAAAATTAATAATAATTCAAAGGCATATATTACTTAAAAATGCTTGGCCTATTGCTCAGGCTTATTACTAACTAGCTCTTACAACTTAAATTAACCCATTTCTATTACTCTAAGTATCACCACATGGCCATGGCATCACCAGCCTGCTGGCATGTTGCTCCTTGGGTGGCTGGATAGTGTCTTTCTCAATTCTGCCCTTCTTTCTCCTTGTATTCAGTTTGGCTTTCCTGTCTAGCTATATTCTGCCCTGCCATAGGCCAAAGCAACTTTATTCATCAACCAATAAAAGCAACACATATTAGCAGCATACAGAAGGACATCTTACATCATTTCTCCCTTTCTGACTAATCAAAAATTCCCAAAACATTCCCAAGAGGTGGGGTGGGTGGGTTTGGTCTTTCAATGGGTTATGGATATTTGTCATCATTTAGGGTGGTTGGTTACAAGTTGTTGTTGGCAATGGTCAGGAAAAAAGCTGAACAAAGGAGTTTAGATTCAGGGATCTTGTTTTGAAAAGAAAAAGTGGGGGATATAGAAATAGGATAAAAAGGTAGATTATTGAAATCTACTTTTAAACCAAAATAGCAGCTACTAGTTTTAAATATTTTACATTGATATGGGTCTTTGTATATTGATACAAAGTTGAGATTATTTTGTTAGAACATACTGTACATGCATTTCTACTTTTGTTCAAGGTATTGTACCTATACAACTCATTTAACAATGTAATGCAAATTTCTAGTCCTTGAAAGTTATTATTACAAACTATTTAGGTTAATAAAGAAATACAGGTTAGTAATTAGTTATTACAATCAAACTTATAGTCATATTAGATATGTTTTCAAGGTCAAGCAGAGATATATTTTAGATAGGCAGGTCATCTTCAAACACTTCAGAGATCTACAGAATATGGCATTTAAGATGTTTTAATAATATAGGTTCTCTCTCTCTCTCTCTCTCTCTCTCTCTCTCTCTCTCTCTTTATGAGAATGAGACATATCTACTCCTGGCAGCACCAATCTATTTCAGAGAAGATGATGGGTATTGAAGAAACTTCATATGGAGTTTGCTTTCATTGTGGCAAGGTTAGCCACTGGGCAAAGAAATTGTTCTTGCATTTGGCTGTTGACAGTATGCTGTGCAGACTGGACATGCAGGACACACAGGAAAAAGACTGTTGAACTCTACCAAAACAAGGCAGGATATTCCTTCAAAATTCCTGCTTCACAGAAGAGTCTGCCAGATATTCTACAGGACACAGAGGAAAGCAACTGATGAACTTTGTGAATACAAGGCAGGACAGTCCTTCAAATTTCCTGCTTCACTAAAAAGTCTGCCAGATATTCTGGACCTGTAGGCTGAAGATGGGTGCCTCAATGTTACAGAAGAACTTTAGGTGTCTGTCCAGGCAGCCAGATGCCTCTGTCATTTTTAGAGTATTGCACTTCTTGTTTACTTAGGTAATATTATATCCCTCTGGGGTCTTTGATGGAGTTGAAGACAAAATAGTTATAATTATAGTTTTCCTTAGTTCTAATAGAAAGTAGATTAGATACAAAACTTTAGACTCACCAAGATAAGATAGATAATTAAATATTTTCTCTAATTTTGCCAAATGCAAATGGATTAGATAGTGTTACTGTAATTCTTGCTTGATAATTGTTTCGTTTATATGTAATCTTAGTATGTTAAAAGTTAAAACCTTTTTTGATTAGACAAAAAAGGGGAAATGTTGTGGGATTATGTTCTTGTACACTGTAAAGATTTGTCACTCGAATTGGTTTAATAAAATGCTTATTGGCCAATAGCCAGGTAGGAAGTATAGGCAGGTTGACCAAACTAAGAATGCTGGAAAGAGGAAGGGTAGAGTCAGTAGTTGCCAGCCAGCCCAGAGGAAGCAAGATGAGAATGCTTCACTAAGAAAAGGTACCAAGCCACGTGGCTAAACATAGATAAGAATTATGGGTTAATTTAAGTGTAAGAGTTAGTTAATAATAAGCCTGAGCTACCAGCCTAGCATCTATAAGTAATACTAAGCCTCTGATTCAATTATTTGGGAACAGGCAGGTGGGAGAGAAATTTCTGCCTACAGGTCAATTCTCTCCACCATGTAGGTTTTGAGGTTCAAACTCAGGTTATCAGTCTTGGCAGCAAGTACATTCATCTACTAAGCCAAAGCACTGGTCCCAGACTCTGAATTTCGTAAAGCTCTAACAAATAAGAGTTTGAAGTTTCTCAACACAAAGATTTGAGAACTCTTTAAGAAGATAGAAATGCTAATTACTCAGATTTGACCATTATATTTTGTAACGTATATATGTATACTTTGTATACATACATATATACTTTGTGTATATACTTTGTATACATATACACACACACACACACACACTATATCCCACAAACATATACAATTATCTGTTAATTAAATATAAAATGAAGCATTTAAGCTACATATTGTGTTTAGTTTTCTTTCTAAGACAAGGTCTTCTATAACTCACACTGGCCTTGAACTCTCTATGTAGCCCAGGATAACTCTGACCCTCTGAGACCCTTGCCTCCACCTCCCAAGTGCTGGGAAACATTGTAATTTGAAACTGTAAATGTTTTTCCCCCTATTTTCTTTAGTTTTGAATTTTACACTAAAATCATGCCTTTCTATTTTAAGAGAACAAATTTTGTGTTTAAAAAGAAACAGAAATAAGGTGTGGCCCGAGAGTGCCTGTGCAGGGAAGAACACCACACAGCACCATGTGGAGAAAAACAGACAAGACTCTTGTCTCCAACTGAGAAGAGGGAAGGGCCCGCTTTGCATTTTGCCAGTTTCCTTGCTGCCCAGAGAGCACAGATGTATCCATTATTTACATATTACCATGATCCTCACAATGTGCTGTCTATTTAGACCCCACAATAGGCAAAACAATGGGCTTGAACCAGTGCCAGGCACCTCTCTCCCTAGGTTTAGGAGAGGGACAACTTGAACAGAGGCAGCAGAATTCTTTCCAAGGTCTAGCCCGGAGATCAGACTTTTACAACATTCTTCCTCCAACAGCTCTGGGGCTGAGATCGCGCTGTCCTTTTTCACTTATATATTTATTCGTTTGACCCTGGAGGCAATAACGTTCTCCTTTTTCTTTGAATAGAGAGAGGCTGCCTGTGGGAATGCAGCAGCGCCTCCTAGTAACCATGGGAACCTTATTGGCATGGCAACCTGGCAGCCCTGAGAGAGGCAGCCAGGGGGTGGAAAGGGAGAAAGCAGTGGGAAGTGCTGTAGTCCTGAGAAAGTGGGGAGGGGGTGCAGCTTTCCATCCTGCTGAGGAGAGAAGAGGAGGAGAAAAAAAACTGTCCAGCTGATCCTTTAGCTCTCTGGCGGGCACCGAGGAGAAGTTTGGCATGAATTCAGACCTCACTCCTTCATCCAGTTCAGGAGGTTGGTGTAGGAGAGCTATAAGTCAACTTGGGTATGGAGACCTAAACCTACTCATGGCCCTTTGGTTCTGAAGTGAGACTTGGTTGCACCAGAAAATGAGTAGAGACTAGCAGACAGAATGAAGGATCTCACAGCACAGGAACAGAGAGGCTCATGCGGAGTTCAGATCAAGGTACCAACCAGCAGGGTGGAAGGCTGTGAGCCCCAGCACCTTCCCCAGTGCTCAAATCACAGCTAGACACATCCTTTCCCAACTTCTGTTCCCCTTTTGCAAATGCTGCAGATAGAACCTAGGGCCTCACGCTGGCTAGGTAAGTGCTCTCTATCACTGAGCTGTACCGCTAACGTATTTCATAATTTTCACTGCCAAATAAAAAGCCTCTTTTATTACAGTTGTCTAGGAATGAGGAAATCGCTAATCAGCACTTACGTAAGAAATTAATCTTTTGGTAAGTTTGAGAGTGGCTAGGGATGTGGTAAAGATAAGACAAAAAAGGAGCCAAGAGGGCTGGAGAGATGGCTCAGAGGTTAAGAGCACTGGCTGCTCTTCCAGAGGTCCTGAGTTCAATTCCCAGCAACCACATGGTGGCTCACAACCATCGGTAATGAGATCTGGCGCCCTCTTCTGGCCTGCAGACACACATGCAGGCAGAACATTGTACACATAATAAATAAATAAATCTTTAAAAAAAAAAAAAAGGAGCCAAGAACACACAGGATGTTATAACATTATTATTACTTTTTTTTGAAGGAGTGTTGAGGGCCTCCCTACACAGTCCAGGCTGGCTTTGTATTCTGGAGGCCTCAGCCTCCCAAATGACAAAGATTATACACATGTGTATTGACTAGTATTTTGAAAGACGTCAAGATCATGATGGGAAGATGTGCAGAGAGACTGGCCACACTAGAGGAAGCCCATGAACTGTAGACTAGTGGCTGTGGAGCCCCCATGGGACTAGACTAGGCCCTCTGGATACGGAAGACGGTTGTTTGGCTTAAACTGTTTGGGGGACTCCCAGGCAGGGGGATCAGGATCTGTCCCTGGTACATGGGCAGGTTTTTGGGAGCCCGGTGACTATGATGTGACGCCTTGCGCAGCCTTGGTGCAGTGGGGAGGGGCTTGGACCTCTCGAAGAGCAGGTAAGTGTTCTTCACCACTGAGCATTTCTCCACTCTTACTTTATTATTACATTTTACATTATTTTATGAATTTGGGTGTTTTGCCTGTATGTATGTGGGTGCTTGGAATTGAGCTCAGTTCCTCTGGAAGTTTAGTCCATTATCATCATGGCAGGAAACATAGAAGGAGGTAGGCATGGTACTGGAGCAATAGCTGAGAGCTACATCCTGATCCACAGGCTGAGAGGGAGACTATGGGCTTGTCATAGGCTTTTGAAACCTCAAAGGCCACCCCCAGTGACACATGTCCTCCAACGAGGCCATACCTTCTAATCCTTCTAATCCTTTCAAATAGTGTCACTCCCTGGTGACTAAGCATTCAAATATATGAGCCTACTGGGGCCATTCTTAATTCAAGTCAGTGTTGGAGAGATGGCTCAGCAGTTAAGAGCGTGCACTGCTCTTGAAGAAGATCCAAGTTCTCTTCCCAGCATTCATTTAGGGGGGCACACAACTGCCTGTAACTCCAACTCCAGGGGACCTAATATCTCCTTCTGGCCTCAGAGGCCATATGTACAAACCCACACACAGTGGCTGGAGAGATGGCTCAGTTGTTATGAGCAGTTGGTGCTTTTGCAGAGGACCCAAGCTTGGTTCCCAGCACCCATACGGTGGCTCACAACCATCTGTAACTCCAGTTCCAGAGGATCTGATGTCCTCTTCTGGCTTCTGTGGGCACCAAGCATGCAAGTGGTGCACTTGTATACATACAGACAAAACACTTATACACATAAAATAAAAAGTAAATACTTTCAGGGGAAAAAAACCCTTCCCCCCACATACATTGGAGATCAAATCAGGGATCATTTTTTGAGTCCTAATACATACTCAATCTAAAACATTATCCAACAGGGCATGGGTACACACACACTTGTAATCTCAGTTAGAGAGAAGAGTAGGGAGGGTCAGGAATTGAAGGACATCCTCAGCTACTGAGAAATAGCAAGGCTAGCCTTGACTACATATTGAGACCCTGTATCAAAAGATTCAAATCAACCAACCAACCAAACAATCCCAAGTAAAAACAAGTAAAACATTACCCATTGTTTATCTAAGATTCAAATTTCTATTGTTATTGTTTGTGCTTTTGAGACAAGGTTTCACTCTAGTCTAGGTTGGCCTGAAACTTTCCATCCTCCTGCTTCAACAACAGAATTTTAGTTAGAGAAAATTATTGAATAAAATGAAATTTGGAGTTAATTTATAGATTTAATTTTCTTTGCTCTTGACATAGGATTTTGTATAATTAAAACTTTCAGCTGGGTGGTCTGGTGATATTTTATTTGTGCTGAAATGTGATTTTATTTGTATGTTAATAAATAAAGTTGCTGGGGGTCAGAGCTAATAGCAAGCCATAGCAGAAGCCGGGCGGTGGTGGCGCATGCCTTTAATCCGATCACATGGCAGGCAGAGTCTGTGTGTTCAAGGACATAGCCAGCTTGGAGACACACGCCTTTAATCTCAATACCAACCATAGAGACCTGGAGGTCTGTATAGACAGGCAGTGATGAGGAGGTCATGTGGTTGGGTTTACAACCAAAGAGAAGGCAGAATAGAAAGTCAATAAAAAGACAGACACACAGGAAGTAGGTCTCTTTCTGAGGGGAAAGATGGCAGCGGGTGGTAAGGAGGCGGTTTTAATCTCAGCTTTCAGCTACTGCTCTGACCTCTTGGGCTTTTAACTCTGTATTTGGCTCTGCGTTTCTTATTTAATAAAACCATTTAGAATTACATCTACAGGGTGGTGGCGGCACATGCCTTTGATCCCAGCACTCAGAGGCAGAGGCAGAGGATCTCTGAGACCAGCCTGGTCTATAGAGTGAGTTCCAGGACAGCCAAGGCTACACAGAGAAACCCTGTCTCGAAAATACACACAAAAATTTTTTTCGTCTTATTTTCTCTTAATATCTCTGTGAAGTATGTGTCTGCAAGTGAGGAAACAAAGACAAAGAGATTAGAAGACAGTGCATGATCCCACAGTGACCTGAATGTGCTAAGGGTGTAGCTCCAATGGCGGTGTTACCTAGCATGTTGAAGGCCCTGTGTTCAATGTTTAGCACTGCCAAAACAAATCAAAACAAAATATAGTAAAACAAATAAAATTTCAACGAAGTTGGGGGGGGATTTGGGATCAGGTTTATTTGATTTGATTTATTTATATATTTTGAGAGAGAATCTCATGTAGCTCTAGCTGGCCTTGACCTCACTATGTAGTCTAGGCTGATTTTGAATTTCTGATCCTCCTGCCTCAATCTCTTTGCCTGATTTTATGTGGTGAAGGGGATTCAGGCTTCGAACATACTAACTAGGTAAGCACTATACCAACTGAACTACTTGGCTGGAGTCCATTTAAAAAATGTACAGAAATTGGAACAAGTGAGAGGTCTCAGGAGGTTAAGGTACTTGCTACCAAGTCTGATGACTAGAGTTCAACCCCCAGGACCCACTTAGTGGAAAGAGAAAACTGTTGTCCTCTGATCTCCACAAGCCCACTGTGGCAAGTGCCTGTGTGTATGTGTGTGTGCGCACACACACTCATGCGGATACTCTCAGAAGTGTGTACACACACACACACACACACACACACACACACACACCCCACTAAGTAAATAATGTAAAAGAAGGAAAATACAGAGTTTAAATTCATGAATTTTTTAGTAACAGGCACATGTATTAGTTTGTCTTGTGTAATATATTAAAGGAAACTAAGGTTTAGAGAACCTTTAAATAGGTATTGATGTCTCACACTTGGTTTCTCTGTGTAGTTTTGGTGCCTGTCCTGGATCTCGCTCTGTAGACCAAGCTGGCCTCGAACTCACAGAGATCTGCCTGGCTCTGCCTTCTGAGTGCTGGGATTATAGGTGTGCAGCCGGCTGTTTTTTATTATTTTAATGAAAAAGTTTTTCATACAATATGTTTTCCCCTCCCCCAACTCTTCCCAAATCCTCCCATCCTCCCTACCCACCCAACTTTATTCTCTCTCTCTCTCTCTCTCTCTCTCTCTCTCTCTCTCTCTCTTTCTCTCTCTCTCTCTCTCTCTCAAAAAACAGAAACAAAAACAAACACACCTTTAATCCCAGCACTCAGGAGGCTGACCCAGTCTGAGTTCAAAGCCAGCCTGGTCTACAGAGCAAATTCCAGGACAGCCAGGGCTACACAGAAAAACCCTGTGTCAAAACAACAACAATAAAAGAAAAACAAAAAAGATCCCACAAAAATCAAAATCTTAGCCTCAAGAGGGTAAAGCAGAAAGGTTGTTGCAAATTTGAGGCCGGTATGGGAGATATAATGAGTTCCAGGTGGACTTGGGCCACAGAGTCAAACTTTGTCTAAAAAAAAAAAAAAAAAGGTAAGTTCTCACAGGTCACCCAGCTATCTAATGGTTGAAGCCCAGACTCTTGACTCACAGAACTTTGCCAATAATCTCTTCTTCTGTCCTGTTAGTTTAGGAAAGCTTTTAATGTGATCTGGTTAGATCACCCCCACAATCACACAATGCATGATACACCACACTGGGAATTCTTCCAAGTCTCAAAAGTAGTAGTAGACATCGAGGGAGATTTCTGTTCTAAACAAGGTAAGCAGAAGGATTTAAGAGTGATTGCTACTCATTTCTTTTAGCTTTAAAGAAGGCTGTGATTCTCAGGCTTGCTCGGAACCCTCTCTAAGGTGACGCCTGAGCTTCCCTTGCTTTGTGTGTTTTGTGTCTCATTCTTGTCCCGTAGTTATACACAGTGAACCAATTCTTAACCTGGAAGGAATCTGGATTTATTTGAATATGCAGATTTCAAGGGTCTGAGGCTGCCAAGCCTCCCAAAGCTTCCGGCTTTCTGTTCATTCTGTGCCCAGCTGCTTTGTGTGTCTCTAAGACAGCAGTTTTGCAACACAGACTTCTCTCATGGCCCAGGCATCCAATCAACAGACAACAGTGAACTTTTCCTCTTAGAACTCTCCAAAACCCAGCTTCAATGCCATGCCATGTCAAGAATTTTGTATGATATCATTTGCTAGCGCTGCGGGGTGGGGGGGCGTCTCTGTCTCAGTCTCTCATGTCTCTGTCTCTCTCCTCTCATACTCATACTTTTAAAATAACTTAAAAAATTGTCAAGCAAGGTAAGGGCAAGTGCCTCTAAGCCTAATGACTCCTAGAGCTCAATTCCTGGAACCTACCACACACACACACACAATCACATGCACACACACAATTTTAAAAACTCAGTGGTATTATTGCGGTACTTGATAAGTGCAGAATTTCTTTAGGGCCATCATAATAGACAAAGGGATGACAATAGTGGGATTTCTGCAGTAGGAGAAAAAAAATTGATCTTAGCTCACAAAACGGCAAAGGCAAGTGGGCATTTATAGCTGAGAAGCAGGGTGGGAGTCAGACAAAAGAAGGTGAGGATGGATGGAGGCATGGGGGGCCTGGGTAAGCCGACCTAACAGGGTTATTGCTGGAGATTAGTCACAGTGACTGGACAGCATCTGGTAGAAGGGAGAATGAAGAACTTGCTTAAGTATCAAGGTACCCAGACATTGAAAACAGGGGACTCGGCAAAGATGACTTAGCAGGGTTTTTGCTAGAACTAGATTTTTATAAGGAAGGGCATCAATGGGGGCTGAGGGAGGTTTAGGGGGCTGATGGGAGTGGGTCAAGCAAACAGTGTTTATCAGAGCAACTGTATTCACCACCTACTCAGGACACCTTGGAGTTCTGGGTTGGTGAGCTCTCACCTGATAGGGGATGACAACCAGAAGAGATTGGCCTGCTGAAATCCTGCCTGAACTGACTCCGTGGACAACACTAACTGCTGCAAATGAGACTTTGGGGACATGTGAGTTCTCATCTCATCATTGTTACAGCGCTGAACATTGTCATGACTCAAAGTTGAGGACCTAAGTGGGACAGCTGTGGCCTGGAGGAACATTTTCATGGCATGCGGGGCTCTGCGGATTTGCTGGTGGTGAAATGATTTTTATTTGGCTAGATAAGTGCAATGGAATGGTAATATTCTATGCCATTTTCATTTCTTCAAGTTCATTTCTGAATCGTTACATTTCTGATACCTGTGCATGTGGAAGGTAGCAGAAATAGAGAGGAGTCTAAGGCTGGAAATAGTGGGAGTTGGTCTTGGGGTTTAATACAAATAGAATCTCTAATTAAACCAGGTGTCTATAGATTCCCTTAAGTGAGTATCCCACGTCCATGACACTTGTCTAGGACATCTTTTGTCTTATTCAGCCAGGGCACATGCTGATCTACATTGATATGTCACTTGGCCATAGGACATGGAAGACTGAGTTTTCTTTTTGACCACTATAGATCTAAAAGTTTCCCAAACAATGAGAAACATACTTTCCTTTTGTTTTTGTTTTGCTTGTTTGATACAGGGTCTCACTCATAGCCTGACTGGACTGGAACTCTCGGTGGTCCTGCTTTCCAGCCTCTTTTTGCTAGCATTACAGACTGAGCCGCCACCACCCTTGCTGCTCCCCAGCTCTCACAGGACTCAGGATCCAACCCCGGCTCTGTGCTTGGGCAAACACTCTACAACTAAACTGTATCTCTAGCCCCAAACTCAAGAGAGATGTGGCACAGACGCCTGAAATCTGG
This sequence comes from Peromyscus attwateri, assembly GCA_902168425.1. Taxonomy (NCBI): domain Eukaryota; kingdom Metazoa; phylum Chordata; class Mammalia; order Rodentia; family Cricetidae; genus Peromyscus; species Peromyscus attwateri. The sequence goes on along the minus strand of CABHPP010145698.1, from coordinate 5,280 downwards.
GTACTTGAGAGGCTGAGGCAAGAGAATCACTTTGAGTTCAAGGCCAGCTTGGGCTACATACTAAGTTCCAGCCAGCCTAAGGTACATAGGGAAAGCCCATCTCAAAAACAAAACAACAAAACCAAAATAAAACAGCCCCACCCAAAATTTAAAGAAAAAATATTACTGCTGTGGATATCATTCTGTATAAATAAAACACTGATTGGCCAGTGGCCTGGCAGGAAGTATAGGCAGGACAAGCAGAGAAGAAAATTCTGGGAAGGGGAAGACTGAGAGAGAGACACAGCCAGCCGCCGCCGTGACCAGCAGCATGGTAGGCCACGAGCCATGTGGCAAGGTATAGATTTATAGAAATGGATTAATTTAAGATATAAGGACAGTTAGCAAGAAGCCTGCCACGGCCATACAGTTTGTAAGCAATATAAGCCTCTGTGTTTACTTGGTTGGGTCTGAGCGGCTGTGGGACTGGCAGGTGAAAGAGATTTATCCTGACCGTGGGCCAGGCAGGAAAACTCAAGCTACATATTACATTTGTGTTATGGGAATTTTCACTCTCTTAGGATGTCACGTTTTTTAGCTAGTTTGTGTATTTGGGGCGGGGATTCCTTGTTTTGTTTTTTGTCCTTTGTTTTTTTGAGGCATGTTCTCATGTAACCCAGGTAAGAAAATTACTGTGTAGCTGAGGATGATCTGGTCCTCCTGCTTCCAACCCTCTAAGGACGGAGATCACAGGCATGTATCATTACACCCAGGTAGTGTATGCTTTCACAGGGTGACTATTCTGAAATGATTTGCTATCAATGCCTATGGAACTGTTTATTCCTTTCGAAAGTAATATGGTCTGTTTCCCAGCACATTTGTTTTGTGGTAGAGAGTAATTGCTTGCTGATGAGGTAGCTAAGAATAGATTTTGAAACTGGGGGAATGTGCTATTTACCTTGTGATAACAAACCAGGGGGCTATAATCAGCAGAAGAGATTAAGGATGAGCTGATGTAGTGATTCATGCCCATGAACCCATATTGTGTAACTTTTCCTGGGAGATGTGAACAAGGTCTATTCACCCAAGGTAAGGCACCAATAACAGACCAGAAAAACAATTCTACACACCTCTAGCTCAGTGAGCCAGCATGATTGGGGTTATTATTATTATTATTATTATTAGTAGTAGTAGTAGTAGTACTGATGGTTACTTGTAGGAACATGGATAACTTAAAGGTCACTGAAAAACCCACTCCAGCATGGGTGACCAAAAGCTGTATCCCTCCCTGGAGCTCCGCACACAATTTATAGACAGTGTGGCTGGTCAGTCTCCTCTCCAGCAATTGTTACTGCTTATATAACTTGAGGAGGGGACTTAGGAATCTTGTAACTTTCAGGAGCTTCCTGAGCCTTGGGTATTTCACTTACTTCCTGAGTCACTGCCTCCCTATTTCCTTCAAGAGAGAATCCTACAATTCAGAGAAAATAGCTACACCACATCTCAGTGCTTGGAAGGCCGAGATATGAGGGTTACTGTGAGTTCAAAGCATGCTATATAGTGAGTTTCAGGTAAGTATTGGCTGTAGTCTCAGACCCTGACCCTTAAGGAGGGAGGGAGAGAAGAGAGGTAAGGAGAGGAGAAAGAGAGGAGAAGAAGGAGAGGGAAAGAGAGATATTAAAATTAGAGATGGCCAGACATGGTGTCACACACCTTTAATCCCAGCACTCAGGAAGCAGAAGCAGACCAATCTCTGTGAGTTCAAGGCCAACCTGATTTATACAGTGAGTTCCAGTCCAGCTACAGATATATAGTGAGACTCTGTCACACACACACACACACACACACACACACACACACACACACACACATATGCAAAGATGGAAATTAATTGGGCCTGTGGCATGAATTTGTAATTTTAGCTACTTAGGAGGAGGTTGTGGCAGGGTGATTTCAAGCCTGGCCTATAGAGTGAGTTTACCTGAAAAGACAGCTGGGGATATAGCTCAGAAGTAACAAACTTGCCTGGTATACACAAAATTTGACCTCCCTGCCCACAGGACTGAAAGAAAAAAATGAAAAGAAAATATGAATTTGCTGGGCAGTGGTGGCACAAATCTTTAATCCCAGCACTCAGGAGGCAGAAGCAGGTGAATCTCTGTGAGTTCAAAGCCAGCCTGGTCTACAAAACGAGTTCCAGGACAGCCAGGGCTGTTGCACAGAGAAACCCTGCCCCCTCCCCATGAAAATATGAGTTTATTTTTATTGGGGGGCTGTAACCGACACAGGCTTTCCCTTTCTTCTTCTTCTTCTTCTTCTTCTTCTTCTTCTTCTTCTTCTTCTTCTTCTTCTTCTTCTTCTTCTTCTTCTTCTTCTCCTCCTCCTCCTCCTCCTCCT
>CABHPP010145696.1:18049-44880 GCA_902168425.1 Peromyscus attwateri | reverse complement strand
TTTTTGCTTTGTTTTGACTTCTTAGAACATCTTTTTTTGCTGGACTATCCTTCGTAAGTACATTATGTGGGTAAGGTCTATTTTGACAGCCAGTGAAAATAAAATGAAAAGCTTAAGTACTTGGGAATGTTAATTTCTATTTATTTTAGAGTTTTCCATCATACCTACTTTCTGAGATATTTTCAACCTAGGATATATAATTCTTAAGTAATATAAATAAAGATTCCATTAAGGGAAAACTTTCTATGAAAACTTCTACAAGGAAGTCCAGGTCAAAATCTTGGCTTCTGAGGATCCTAGAAATGATCAGGGGCCCAGATTCAGCAAGTGGTTATCTGGTGATAAACTTGGTAAACTCTTGGATAATTGCTCTCAAATCTTCCTTTTGTCATACATCTTCCACTGAAGTGGGCAGAGTATCATTCCTTGCTTGGTTGTGTCTTAGGAGGAGTCAAAATACTTTTTTGACCAACGGGACAGTCACAGACGTGATGAGAGCAATGATTTCACACTTCGTTTGCTGAATAGCTTAGGCTATGCACTTTGATTATCTACTGAGAGGAGAACATCTTTTTCCCAGAGAGACCTATGCCCTACAACAACCGATAATGGAGCCTCATGGCTTTGGGTAGTCTATAGGCCTGTTAGTGAGGAAATAACCTTTGTTAAATGTATATTATATCCACAGTCATTACGATTTAATGTTTTTTTTTTATTAACCAGCTTCATCATAGCAAGAGCTCCACTGATAAGATTACATTATGTTATTTGAATACTGGTTGCCCTCATGATATCATCCTTATTACTATACCCAGACAGTTGTCTGTTATGGTTTAAATTGTGTATCCCCCCAAAAAGGTAAACAGAACTTCTAACACCTGGTTCTTTGAATGTAATTTTATTTGAAAGTAAAATACAGATGTAATGAAGTTAACATGAAGCCATATAACGAGAAAGGGCCCTAATCCAATATGATTATGTCCTCATAAGAAAAACAGGAACATAGGAACATGGAGAAAATGTAACACTTAACGACAAAGGCAGAGAACACTGAGATGAAACTGCAAACCGAGGAATGGCATCAGCACTGCTGAGCATAGCTATAAGCTGGGAAGAGACGAAGAGGGATCCCACCTAGGGCTTCAGAGGGAAGATAGCCAGAAGTATGAGATAATACATTTCCATTGTTTTATTATGCATGATTTTCATATTTTTGTCCTAGTAGTCTTGGGAAATGAATATAATTTCTTTGATGACTCTGGATGAAAAATTCCTTCTCTCATCATTAAATACTTTATTGTACTATGGTACCTGGGCCTGTTATCATAGTCACTTTGTGTCTCCTACTCTTCTATACATCCACAAGGTTTTGCAGAACTTTTTTACAAGTCACAGCATATTGGTAGTGCCTGGGTGTGAATAGGTTCTTATGTGAGTCTCCTTGACAAAGCAGCAAATTTCAATTGAGAGGATATGAAATAAAGATTTTATATTTATTGTTTTGTGATTCCATATAATTTATTCATCCTTTGAGAAGTTCAACATCATTATGTATAACATATTCACAAATCTACCTAATACAATTTTGTGAAGATTAAGTTAGTGAATGAACCTTCACAAATTTCACGAATAACCACATGGCAGTGCAATGTTGAGTTGTTTTCTAACTGTCAACAGGAACTTGTTTGCACTTTGACCTCCCATTAGAAAGTGAGCACTGAATTCAGGTGTGACATAGCAGGTGCAGTGAAAACTGGTCATGGGGTTTCCAGCTGTGGCTCTGTGTCATCTTAGAGGATCAACCAGATGTGGAGTGGAGAATAACTCCATGTGGAAGGTCTTGCGGCCAAGGCAATGGCAGCACTCTCTTATGAGATGATTTCAAGTCCATATGATGAAATGTCACTATGTGAAGATCCAGGAGAAGCCAGGCTTTGCTTCAGTCCTGGGATCTGACAGGAAGTAAGGAGACTATATTAAGTGAAGTGAGCTCAGATCATCATATTATGTGGTACTTGAGAGTCAGGTAGGGACCGATCCTCAGGCTTTGTTGGGTGTGGTCCAGGATTTGAACTTTATTTAAATACTCAGAAACAATTGGAGGATTTTATTTAAAGGGGCAACTTGAAAGTTCAATACAAATGCCTTTAGCTTCTATTCTGTACTAATTAGTCATGGGGTGAAAGAGAAAGCAAGAAGAAGCTGATAGACAGAAGATTATGGCAGGTATATGGGTGAGAAGCAGGTGACCAGCAGAGAAGAGGGTGACAATGTTGACAATTTCAGTATAGATGTTTTCAAAACAACCAACAGCTCTTTCTGTTTCTTAAATGGGGTTGGGGGCTCAGGTTGTGTACTTTATAAATATGCATATGGTGGTTCTTTTTATATTAGCATTTTAATTTTTTAAATGAAAATATAATTATATCACTTCCCTTCTCCCATTCCCCCCTCCAAGCCCTCCCATGTACCCTACTTGCTCTTTCTACAGTACATGACCTCCAGTAGATCAACTCTCCTCTGAGGCACTTTGGTTGTTGCTCCTCATTTATCTTCCCCTTTGTCAGCTAGAGCGGTCACGGTCCCCAAACCTCTAACAGTAGTTAGGGTCATTGAACAGCTAGCCAGAGCTCTCAGCCATACCTTTCCCACCATGGTAGAAAGTGTAAGCTAGAAGAAAGCTCTCCTTCTTAAAACTGTTTCTTGTCAGGTATTTTGTTGAAGAAATAACAAAATTACTTGTTTTCTTGGTGATAGCTATTCTGACTGGCATAAGATGGAATTTTATTTAGAGCAGATTTAATTTGCATTTGCTTGATCAGCGATTTGGCTTTGCAAATAGTTTATGGACACACATTATGTCTACTTGTTCACCTTCCTGCTATCATTGGGATTCCAGAAGTCATCATAGACACCGTAAGTAAGAAAGATTCACTAGCTGGGTTCAGAGACTAGCTTGCCAGACTTGACCTAGAGTGAAGGGTAGTCCAGAAGAAGGATACTCCTTTCTAAACATTTTTTTTAACCGAGGGGGCAAACATTTCCATTGTCTTCTCCCATTTTGAAACTTATACAAGTAGACTATTTCACAGTCTCCATGTTCTTCTGGTTGTGTTACCTCAGCCAGAGAAGTCTATCTCCACTTCTTCATGTCCACAAGCATTCTATAATAAAATCCCAAAGCTAAAGTTCTTCTAGAACTTGTGAAAGAGGTTAGCCTCACAGACACTGGTGTTGTTAATAACAGAAAACAAGACTGAGTTCTTCTTTGCTACTGCGAAATTTCTTATTTTTCTTCTTTGATACAGCTGCTTGAGTGACTTTGGCTAACTTTGAGTCCAATTCTCCATCACAATGCTCAGATATTTCCTCCTTTCTCTTTTTGTTTCCCTGCCCCCATTATCCGTCCTCCCAGGATTTAAGTTTCTTCATCTCACTGAGTGGTTGAGTGGTTGAGCTGGTTTTTGTCATTGTATTTTTGTCAATTGTCAATTCTATGATAGGTTTCATCTTCTGTTCCCTAACAAATGACTAGATTTTTCAACTTCAATTAAAACTACTTACTTCTTAAGAAAAGAAATATCACTTTACAATTAGTTTTATCTTATTATTGAAATGGATGGCGAATCATCTTCTGCACAGATTTCTATGCACTTCATCTTGTCAAAGTTACATCATTTGTCTAATGCAAGACGCTGTTGATGTTCTAGTACACATCACATAGTATGTTAGATATATGATGTACAGTGCAATGCCTCATTTCATTCTGAATTCTGTTGTTTGATGCCCTGCATCCCTGTTTTTCCAAAGTCACATTGTTAAATGTGATCCAACTCTACTTCTCTGCTGCTAATTTTTCAAGCTATTTTACTGCATCACAAGTTTTTTTTTTAATTAAATTTTTTGAAACTGGCCCATCTTTCACAGAACACAAGATACAAACAGAGAAAATATATCATTTTTCTAGGGAGCAAGAAAAATAACAGTGTATTAGTTGATATTTTTAGTCACTTTCAACTGTTGGACCAGATTGTGGCAAATAGGAAAATGACAGATATCATATTTCTGTTCCAAAAAGGACAATAAACCATGTCAGTAGTTCTCCTTCAGCTAGTGTACAAAGCAGGTGTGGGGGGTGGGTAAGAAACAACCTTGTGGGCTTCAGTGAGGAAACACTTCAAAAAATATCATTTGATTAAGAGACAGCCGCATGATTCAATGAGGAGGCGGAGGTATTGCCTTGGAAAAGCGTCAGCTCAAGAAACACTAAATGCCTGTAGAAGTGTCGTGGGTATGGGGGCTAAAAACAGCTTGTGGAATGGCAAACTTTCTGAAAAACATGGCAACAGCAAGTGTCCATAAATGGCAACTTCACTCTCTGTGGATGAGTGGGAAACAGCAGTGGGTAATTTTTAGATGGCTTGTTTTTTTATGTCAGTGGAGTGAAGTGATGCCTTTGGAGATATTAAGGAGGATGAAAAGGTGTTAGTGACGAAAGAACATTTATGAAAATAGACCAGCACCAGGACATGGTAACCTGATGAGGATCATTCGGTGACTAAATAAAGAGTTCTGCTAATACCTGGAAAATGGTACTGTTAGGCAATTAGCTAGAACAGCCCCACTTTCCTGTGTGGCTCTCTAGTAAGAAACAGTGCTCTTCTTATCAGCAGGCCTTTTGAAGCATCATTCACTATTGTCTGGTGACAAAATCTATGTTAACTAGATATCTGAAGATGAGAGGATTTGGGGCAATTACATTTTCTTATTATTTTTAAGTTTTTTAAATGTTATTCCATGATTATGCAAACTTCTTTTTCTGTCTTGAAGATATAACTATGTGGCAGGCTGCTTTGGGTTAACAGATTACTTTATTAATTCAGTCAATTTTCACTCAGGTGAGGATGGCATAAATGATCAAAATAGGGACTGTCCCCCCACAGTCCTTGTAACATTCAAGAAATAAAAAAAGTGGCCACCAGAGCTGAAAGCAGTTGAGAAGTCTTTGGGTTGAAGCAAAGAATAAAAAATGTACTGGAAGTTGATATAAGAACCATAAGCCAGTATCTTTTCTGATCATCAGACTCTATCTGGTTAGAGTATGGAAAGCAAAATCACCAGAGTTAAATCTCCAACTAGTTAGATTAAAGAATCCATTTAATGGCTGAAATTAGTGTATATTAAAATATAGAGCTAGTGAGATGGCTCAGCAGGTAATAGTGCTTGTTGCTCTACAATGTAAATCTGATGACCCAAGTTTGGTCTCTGGAATCGATGTAAAAGTGGAAGGGCAGAACCATTTCCACAGAGTTGACTTCTGAATTCCACATGTGCACTGTGGCATGCACCCTTATACACATATCATATGCACGTTAATAATAACAATACATAAAAGAAAAACACTTGAAGTATAGTAAAAATACTATTAAATTCACATCCAATGGGATCATTTCTTAAATTTTTTTGTAGAGTAGTTTGGTTCCAGTGGTAATAACATTATTGAAAAGGGATAAAATATTTCCAATATTTTTCAAAATGTGAAAAAAAAAACCCAAGTAACTCTGTAGTCAAGAATAGGGCCACAGAAACCTTAAGCACAATATATATTTTGTAGGGGGAAAATGGTATTTGGGTTTACAATAAATATCTAGTTAAAAATATGCAAAAGTTGTACTTTTATCATTGAATTATAAAATAAGTCATAGTTGGCATTGTGAGATGGTGTTTGTAATGCACCAAATTATTTTCTTGTATAAGACAACCTATAAGTGGTTTTGTTGAGCACTGTTCTATCAAAGGAAACACATTGGATAAGGACCATTTAGTAGCTCTTCAAAGTACTTCACTCTCCCTTCTTTTACATTCTTTAATAAAGCAAGATAACAACTATAGCTATCATGTACAGGCAGGTGTGTCCATGTGAATGTATCTTCACATGGGTGTAGTTACCTGCAGTGGCCAGTAGAGGATACTGAATTCCTCTGAGCTGGAGTGAGGTTGTGAGATGCCAGATGTGGGTTCTGGGAACTAAACTCAAGTCTTCTACAAGTTTGGTTCATTCTTTTAACTGCTAAGCCAACTTTCAGCCCTAAGATAACAAATATACACTTTGTGTTTTCTTCTTTCCCTTGTGTCACTTTATGTAGCTAAAAGTTTTCCTGTGTCCTGCCCAGTTCGGCAGCCACTCAGACCCAAATAAACACACAGAAGCTTATATTACTTACAAACTGTATGGCCTATGGCAGGCCTCTTGCTAGCTAGCTCTTGTATCTTAAATTAACCCATTCCTATTAATCTATATTTTGCCACGTGTTCCATGGCTTTACCGGTCTGTTAGCATGTTGTGTCTCCTTAAGTGGTGGATGGCGTCTCTCCCCACCTTCCTACTGTCTCTCTGTTTAGAATTCCCACCTGTCCCTAAGCTGCCTTGCTATAGGCCAAATGGCTTCATTTATCAACCAATCATAACAACACCTATTCACAGCATACAGAAAGATATCCCCCATCAACTTTATGTACTTGATTTACCAAGAGTCCTAAATTCTTGTCCACTCAGCAAATTTTTGTGATTTGGATCTCTGTCCTCTGTATCACAAAAATCTGAATTCACATCATTGTCTTATTGGTATAATTAAAAAATATAGATCTAGGTCATAATAAAATAATATACAGAAGCTTTCTATACACAAGACACTAAAAGATATTCATACCTATGCAGCACACTTAAGCACAATGAAAAATTTTGCCACCAGTGTACTCATTGGATACCAACTGCTACGTGACACATCATCAATAAAGCATTGGGTGGGAATTTGGTCCCCAGATGAATAAAACATTAGTCCCCAAATACAAGGCAAGATTGATTCTAGACCATTTCACAGGAGGCTAGAATATAGAATACAATGTTGAGTAAGGCAGATACTCTAAGGGAAAACCTCAAAATTAAATGCAATTCAAAAGCAAAAGACCTTCATCTGGTACAAGTCATCTGAGTCATGGCTTTACGGAATTGATCATGTTCAAGTTGAGTTTCATTTTTGGATACTATTTGGCTAGGTGAAAAGTGGACAGTGTATACAGATGTAAATAAAATTGTGTGTGCAAACATGGTATCAACAACACTTCAGGGTATGTTTGAAAATAGCTGATGTTTAGTTGTACCAATGTGGTGGGTTTTCAAATACTGCTAGTAAAATCCTCTTTTAAATTCTTCAAATGACAGATTATGCTGAGCTCAAAAGTATAATGTAACAGCCAAGTTTCTCTACTTAAAATATATATATTACCATAGTGAAGACATCGCATACTTCAGACACAGGACATAGAAAAATTAAGCTGGAACTGATCTGGAAGCCTTCTCACTGAAGACTGGGCCTCAATGTATCTGAAGGCACTATATAAACTGCCAAAAGCTGCCAAGATAGAGGTGCAATTGGTAATCCTACCAGCTGTAAAACCCGTGAACCACAGCAATGACTGCAGCAGAGGCATTTTAAATCTTGAAGTAAGCAAAAGCTATCTAACTAGGTATAAGTCCTGCTCAATGCCAGAAAAGTCATGCTTGAATCTGTAATATTAACCAACTATCCATGGTTGGGGAGGTCATAGGTCCTAGAAGACAACCTACCACAACCATTTTCCTAAACTAATACAATTTTTAAGTGTTTTCCAAATAGTTATAACCACAGATAAGTGTAGCTTATATCACCCCTTGTCAGATAGGCTTCCTTTTGCAACACAAGGAAACCATTATAGAGATCCACAACTCATCAAAATGCAGAGAATAAGGGTTGTTCCTAACTCCATTTGATACATATGCTATATAACCCATATACCTGAGGCTTAAGGTACATCATGTAAGAGGGGACAGAAATATTGTATGAGCCAGAGGACCAGGATGCCTGCTGCTAGAAAATGCCACCCTAGACATAACAGGAAACATGCCCATAAACTCTTACCAGTGTGGTTTTCTGAATGAGACCCATATGAGAACACCACCAGTTGACACGCTTTTGTGGATAGGAAAAATTGCATAAGGTTCTAACTCTTAGATAGTCAGTGGGCAATGGTAGTCAATGTCTGCCGAGAGAGGGAGAATTTTTTTTTTTTCCAAAAACAAGCTCCTGCATAGGTTGTTCAATAGTAAGTGACCAGTCAGCCCTGTGTATATGTACATGTGAGTAACATTAAAGTTACTTAGTAAGCTACACACACACACACACACACACACACACACACACACACACACACGTTACAATAATAATTACAGAGGAAGAGGCCATGAATTTGAGACGAAGGACCATACTTCAAAAACTCCTTCCTGTTTCTTTTAATTTTTGGTGACTGTCAACAATTCTTGGTACAGCTTGACTTAAGGAAACATGACTTCAATCTGTCTATACCTTAACATTACTTTCTTGTGCCCCTCTTTACTTAAACATGAAAATTTCCATTTCCTCCATTGGAAGACCATTCACACAGGATTTAAGTCAAACCCTAATCCACATTTCAATAGATAATACCCAATCTCTAAATAAGGTCCTAGTAACAGGGTCCAGGAGTTAAGACTCTATATACCTTTTGAGAAGATAACAATTTCAACCTACACTTGAAAGGTTTGGTTCCCTAGATTCTGCACTTCCCTTGGCAACAACTCCTTCCTCCCTTAAAGCAATCATTCGCTGAGCCTTAGAACTGTTTACCCAGATCACTGAAAAGCATGGTGTTATAATTCCCAGCCACATGACCGCGCATTCCCTGTCCAGCAGTCAGGCAAAATGCTTAGTCACTCCAAAGCCTTATGTCCTATGTAACCCGTGAACAGCATGGTCACGTAATCTGCATTCAGTGTGATCACATAATCTATGCGCATGTAAGGCATAGCCACCTAAGCTTATATACATGCTCAAGATGACCTATAAAAGCAGGCTCCACCCACTTCCCGACCTCTCCTCTTGCGCCTGATAAATAAATAACAGCCAGACTGGTGCTGTGTTCCCAAACAGCCTGATCAGTGAAATCAACTAAGATACTTCCTCAACACAGCCCTTGAGCCTCACCCGATCTACTGATTCAGATTTCTGAATTCTGTTTCTCTCAAGTCTAATGATTGATTAGCTAGGTTCATCATATACACTGAGCCCGAATTAAGGGTTGCTTTGGAAACTAGACTGAACGCGGCAGCTAGGACAGGACGAACAGTGACTGCTAGAAACGTTTAAAGCTATCTTTTTCCTGTGCTCATATCACATGTATTCAGGTTTCCCACAGCGCAGGCTCCTGGGACAAATCCTAAAAGCAAGTTTCTAGGCTCTCCTCTTCAACCAGGAAGCAGATCCCTCAACCTCTGTTTTCCAAGAGCCTAGCCTAGAGCTCATAGAGAGTCTCATCCTATGGGAAGGCTTCAAGGCACAGGGGTTAGGGAAGCCTTGATCTGAAGGGTAAGCTATGAGGTGATGGGGCCAAGTGTGCCCTGCAGGTGATGTTGCTGCAAGCCTCATTCTGACAGCTGAGGAAGAAATGCCTGCTGCAGCAGCTGCCTTGAGATTCCTCATTAGGGTTGCCTCCACCTTGAGCACACGTGTGGGAGCAAGTGAAGGAAGTTAGCATAGGAGAGCTGCCGGCCTAATGGGCGGATGGGCCGCAGGGGAGGGAAGGCATGCTGTTGGTGACTCAGAGTCAGCAAGAGTCAGCAGGAAGTTGGATTTAAGAGGTACTGCCGGGTAGTTTTCCATCCTCCCCCCTCCTTTCCCCTCTCCCCACGAAGATCCCATGGTCCAGGATGCCAAAATACACAGGCCAAACTCAGCTTGCTTTCTAGAGCTGCATAAACCGTTCAGGCTGATTTGAGCTGGCCAAAATAAAACCACCAAAGAATCTGTCAAAGCTCAGTGAATAATGTACAGGGCTGCTTATGCGGGTGGTTTGTTTAACTGATGGATTGGACCAGGTGTTTTTTGACCAGCGACCACCTACCATTTTACATCTCTGATAGCTCTGTGCTCCAGTCATAGGAAGCAAAACAACAACAAATGTATGATAAATGCTTTTTCATGACATAGATGACACAGGCCATTGAAATCTTGACACATATTTTGGAAGCCGGCACCCCATTTTATAGATGAGGAAACAAAGGCTCTTTTCCTGTACTGTTTGTAAACTGTAGAACTGGAACTTCCATGCTACTCTGTCTGGTTGGTAAGCCATGGAGTGAGAGCTAGGCCAGGCTCCTTTCTGCCAAAGTCTTTGCAATGCTAAATGTTGCTGTACATTCCTCTGCATTCAAGTCAGCTCAGATGAGTTTCTTTTTAGTTGATTTGCTGTTTTGCCCTCATTTACAATGGCTTCTGCTTCTTTCTCCATCTCTTCCCATTTTGTCGGTTCTTTGGAACCCTATGGAATAAACGAGGAGACTTAAGTCTGGAATCAGACAGTTAAAATTCCCTTGCTATCCCTCTGGTGCCAATCAGGGCTATTGTTTAATTTTCCTATTTGTTTTCTTATTCGTGTGGGGGTGATAATAATTACTGCAAAGATAGCTGTGAGTGGCCTATTAACTCTGAGAAGTGTTTCTCACATAAGTAGCATATGTGCATTATAACTCAAATCTAACTCTTCAAGGTTTTTTTCTTAGAAAAAAATTTTTTTTCTACACCTAATGCTGGCACATCCCTAAAATCTCAGTCACTGTAGACTGAAGTTTACTTATAAAAAAGTCAAAACAATCAAAGTGACTCAATATAGATCGAGCCTCTAATTAGTAAACTGTTGTGAATTTCACAGCCTCTGTGATATAGAAAAGTTGATTGGTTCTCCCATAACTTTCCTTCTGTTGCATTCTCTTTTTTCTTCTTTTCATGAGTACTTCTTGGGGTTACTTATTACTTGTTGTTACTGGGAAAACTACTAAATTAGATACTGTCAGTCATAGCTTCATGAGACTGATAGGAGAAATGATAGGCCTTTGTTCTGGATACTTAATCAATATATGCTGATAAGCACTCTCTCTCTGTTTTGTCAACTGGACATAAGTTGGAACCTCAACTTAATAACTATCTACATCAGACTGGCTTGTAGGTACATTTTCTTGATTAGTGATTTATGTGTGAGAGCCCAAATCATTGTGTGTAGTGCCACCCCTGGGCATGGTGGGTTAGTCTTAGGGTTAGGGTTAGACAGAGTCAGAGTCAGGGTTAGGGTATATAAGAAAGGTTGTCTAAGAAGGTAGGCTGAACAAGCCATGAGGAGCAAACCAGTAAGCAGCATTCCTTCATGTATTCTACTTTTTTAAGGGTGGGGTCCTCTTTATCTTTGCAGTCTGCATGGCCACTAGTATATGAGAACAATGGGGTTGAAGTGACAACGGAGATCCTTGGACAGCCTGTGAACACAGTGGACACAGCCCTCTGGGAGATGACTTCAGTGAATCAGCTCAACTTTATTTAAGAATATAGGAAATATATAGGATTGGGAAACCCTAATTTACATTAAGTGGCACACTCCTATCATAAGACTTCATATGTGGCAGCAGGGTCCTATAACAAAGGTCCTAGTACAAGTCTTAGTTACCATATGTGCAATAGGGGAAGACTTCTACCAGGAAACTGTGCCAAGGGTCATGCTAGAGATAAATCAGGCATCCAGGCTTAGAGACAGTTTTTAGATAAGGTCGGTCATCCAGGTCTAGAGGCATTCTCCAGATAAGGGCAGGTAGAGAGCAGGAAGTCTTGCTGAGGAGGGAGTCCTTCATGTTGTCAAGCTTTGGAGCAAGCTGCCAGGCCATGATAGACTGTAGCATGAATTGTTAGAAGGACTTATTAATAACACAAACCCGGTGCCAGTTATTGGGGTGAATGCTGGAAGATCAGAGAAGCAGAACAAGCCACAGCCACCTCACCTTGCCAATTCCTCAGCTGATCCTGTTTTCTCAGACTGGAAGCCTCTGAGTCCTCATCTGAATAGATCTCAGCCGAACTGCCGCTCAAAAGCCTAAAAGCTTAACCAGCTCTAGTTCCTGGTCATCACACCTTATATACCTTTCTACCATCACTTCCTGGGATTAAAGGCTCACTTCCTGAAATTAAAGGCATGAGTCACCATGCCTGTCTGTTTCCAGTGTGGCTTTAAACTCAGAGATCCGGATGGACCTCTGCCTCCCAAGTGGTAGGATTAAAGGCATGTGTGCCACCATTTTCTGGCTTCTATATCTAGTGGCTGTTCTGTTCTCTGACCCCGGTTAAGTTTATTAGGGTGCACAATATTTTGGGGAACACAATATTACCACAATAGACTACAACCTCTGACCATCAAGGCCTCCCAACATTTGAGGTCCTACCTTGCCTCACCTACATAATGGACTAGAAACTGTAAGCTAAAATAAATTCTTTCCTCCCCAAGTTGCTCTCTCTTTCTTGCTTGCATGTGTATATGTGTGTGTACATGTGTGTGTGTCTGTGTGTCTATCTATGTATGTGTATATGTGTGTATGTCCATGTATGTGTGTCTGTGTGGTTGCCTAGATATGTGTGTATATATGGATGTTTGTATATGTGTATCTATCTATGTGAATATGTGTGTATCTCTATGTGTCTGTGTTTATGTATGTCTGTGGGTGTGTGTGTGTGTGTCTCTCTGTGTGTGTGTGTGTGTGTTTGTGCCTCTGTTTGTATTTTCCTTAAATTGCCCTGTTGTACTTATGTTACAATGCTTGTGCTTGCAAAAAATGCTTTGGAAAACACCAGATTCCCAAGCATTGTCCATAGATCATCTCCATAAAAGTCATGTCTGGAAGATACTACAGATTGTGATAACCACATCAGTTCCAAGTGAACATTATGAGGGAGATGACAGATGCCACCAAAAGGCCAACATTCCTAGGAGAGAAATCCTGCCTTCAACATGTCATTTAAAAATTGTTGCTCTTCTGTAGCTTTCCTTACACATTTTAATCAAAGTAATGGTATGTATATATATATATATATATGATTGTACATATAGAGATGTACATATATACATATATTTACATGCATATATATGAAACCAAACATAAGAATTTGATGTTAAAATACAGCTGTTGTTTATGCTACTATATATGAAGGAAGTAGCGTTTTCCTGTTCGTAGGCACCCATAGGCACCTGCTGAGACATTTTCTGTGAGTCTCTGACTTACAGACCCCCAGGTGCTAGGATCTCTCAGCTGGAAACGTAATTTGACATAAATAGGGTATTGGTGACGACACAGAGCTCTCTGCCTCCTGCCTGGGAAGAAGAAGCCTGGTTACAGGCTTGTGCTCTGAAGCCACCTGCATCTTCAGGAAAGTATAAGAGGAGACTCCTGCTTTGACCAAGTGGGCTCTGGTTCCTCTTTTCAGGGCGATCTCTCTCTGATTCTGGGACCAGAACTCTTCTCAGAGTTGCTGCTATGCTGCTCTCTGTTTGTCCATGGTGTTAATAACCCTTACAGTCAACTCTTTACTTCCTACAATCAGTTTCATTGTCCCTGTTGACTACATACCCCACATGGGAGCTTTCATTCAAATATATATATGTATATATATGTATATGAATATATGTATATACACACATATATATGTAAACACATGTGAGGGGATTGGTGAGCTACAATTGGGTGACTGAATGAGGAATGAGGCTTTTGAGAAGAAGATCTATCAAACATCATGAATCTTCTGAGAGTCATTTGCTGTGGGATGGTCTCTATGTCAAATTGCTCTGATTGGTCAATAAATAAAACACTGATTGGCCAGTGGCCAAGCAGGAAGTATGGGCGGGACTAACAGAGAAGAGAATTCTGGGAAGTGGAAGGCTGAGGCAGAGAGACACTGCCAGCCGCCGCTATGACAAGCAGCATGTGAAGATGGCAGTAAGCCATGAGCCATGTGGCAAGGTATAGATTAATAGAAATGGGTTAATTTAAGATATAAGAACAGTTAACAAGAAGCCTGCCACAGCCATACAGTTTGTAAGCAATATAAGTCTGTGTATTTACTTGGTTGGGTCTGAGCTGCTGGGGGACTGGCGGGTTAGAGAGATTTGTCCTGACTCTGGGCCAGCAGGACCAGAAATTCTCCAGCTATAGTCATTACAGTTTCCAGAGGAAATAATAATTATGTAATGTTGTTTTTAGAAATTAGATCTTATAGAAGCTTATAGACCATAGCAAGGAACCTGTATTTACTGCAATGTAAGCATTAGCATTAACATCCTCATGCAGGTTTTATGTAGAATAGGAGTAGCACTGTGTTAAGAAGTGATCATTTTAAGTATGGTTTCCAGGGGCAGTGAGAAATGAATTGTATCAGGAGTAATCCCCATGAGGTCACATGGCACATCACTCAGTACTCAGTTTATAGCCAAATATACCAGAGGAATTTATTTGTTCTTTGTGAAGAGACCATAGACCTAGTAATAACAATAACAATAACAATAATAACAATAAACATAAAACCAAAAAACAGTAAAACCACTCCTCTACTCAATGCCTCCAAAAGAGTCCAGTGGATTAGGAGTTATTGGCCACCATTAGATCACTTAAATTTTATCCAGAGGTGACAAAATAATTCGTGGAATTCTTTTAAATATGTGATTTCGGAGTAGTCAAACCACAAAAAGTCCTGCTTACTCCTGAACTCCAAAGTCCAACCCTAAAGGTCAAGTGTATTAGTTTCAGCTGAAAACGTATGAAATAAGTTTTTCAACAAATGGCTTTTACAGAAATACAGTCTGTTTATCACAGTAGCTAAAATTTATTCTTAGAAGTTCTATAGTTTAATTAAAAACAAAATAAATTCATTATTGTCTAAACATTGATAATTCATAACTAATTAGTTTATCCATATAAATGTTTTAAAATACTTTCCTCGTGAAGAAAAAAAATAAGGCTAAAAATAGTTCTTGAGAAGGGGCCAGGGATAATGGTTAGGAAGACTGAGTGAGTTCAAAGCCTGATGCCACTTACTAGCAGAGTGCCCTTGGGGAAATGACATAATATCCCCAAGCTGTAGTTGACACCTCTACAGAATAAGAACAATAATAACAGAACCTACTTCATGGGATTGCAGTGAGTACTTGGGTGAAGTTATTATTATTACTTTGAGGAGAAAATACTTGGAAAGTCATTGCTTTAGATAATACGGCTTGAGAATGTGTCTGGAGGGGAAAACCAAATCAGCACATCGATGACAATGCTAGAGTAAAAGAAGTCTACATTAAGGTGATCCTCCTGCTGGTGCTGAGGAAGCAGAAGGAAGATGTGTTCAATTTGATTGGAGGCTCATGATGGGAAAATCCTGTAGGGATTGAGTCATAGATTGGGTCTTCAAAGTACAGAACTTCAGAGTAGAAGTGAATGAAGAAATTCAGTCCATCCCCTTCATACAGTTTCTCACGTTCCCCTTGGGAAAATCATGTAAGTAGCGGAAGGCACACAATACAGTGTTGGTTACGGAGATTATTGCTTTGGTCACTTGGTGCTTTATGTTGGAGATGCCCCTGGAAAATCAGATGGTATTGCTTCATATTTGTATTATGTGAAGGACAGGAAAGCTGTGATGTTAGACCATGTTTCTTCAGGGTGCTTCTGTTGTTAGAGTTTCATTCTCCATCAGTTCTATTCTACCTCTTCTGTCTATCACCATGCAATAGGAGAAAGCCCCCAGGCCAAACTCATAGCTGCTTGCAATAGGAAGCTGTTGGCATAACCAATGTGGACAGGGAAACCAAGAATGTTTGCTACAGACCATACTTTTTATCTTTGAGATCCATCTGCACCCATATTAGACTTTATTCCATTACTTTTTGATGCTTTGGAGTGGCAAATGGCACAAGTGTCTTCAAAAAATAAAGAGATTTGAGGAGAATAGACTACAGTACACACTGCTGCAGAAGGCCCTGAAGCTAATATGAATGCTTAACAGATCCTTTTCTTGGGAGTTCATTTAGATGCTCTCATCATAAGCTTGTGCTTCTACTTTTCTGGGTTGCTTAAATCATGTCTGTCATCTCTTTCATCCCTAAATGGTCCATGTTGAATGTTTCTGTCTATTGTCAGTTTGAAGATGCTAGAATTAATGATTTGTACTTCTGAAGAGTCTAGAAGTGTCAGGAGGTGCACCAGTAGCCTCCTTAGATCCATGAGACTCTTACTACTCCTGGAAAATGTCTGATCTTATTGTAGCTTAGGTTAATTTTTGCTGTCAATATAGAAACTTCTCCTTGTGCTTTCTAATAGAAAGTCCTAAAAGGTCAGACAATGGGTTAAACTTAGTGTTTATATGTATTAACCATATACTGTATGGTTATGGTTTATATGTGTCATAGGAGTTTTCCCATTGTTGCTTTCCTTTTTTTATTTTATTAAATTTTCTATTCATTTTACATAACAACCATAGATCCCCCTCTCCTCCCTCCTTCCAATCCCCAGTCTCCCCCCTCCACCTCCCCCAAGGCAAGGTCTCCCATGGGGAGTCAGCGGAGCCTGGTACATTCAGTTGAAGCAGGTCTGAGCCCCTCTTCCCTGTACCAAGGCTGCAAAAGGTGTCCCACCATAGGAACTCGGCTCCAAAAAGCCCACTCATGCACCAGGCATGGATCCTGATCCCACTACCTGGGGGTCCCCTAGACAGTTCAAGCTAAACGACTGTCTCACCTATTCAAATGGCCTAGTCCAGTCCCATGGGGGCTCCACAGCTATTGGTCCACAGTTCATGCATTTCCACTAGTTTGGCTGGCTGTCTCTACGTTTTTCCATCATGATCTCGATGTCCCTTGCTCATATAATCCCTCCTCTCTCTCATCAAATGGAATTCTTGGAGCTTGGCCTGGTACCTGGCTGTGGATCTCTGCATCTGCTTCCATCAGTCACTGGATGAAGACTCATGGGGGCTCCTCAGCTATTGGCCCACAGTTCATGCATTTTCACTAGTTTGGCTGGTCTTCTCTGTACTTTTTCCTATTATGATCTTGATGTCCCTTGTTCATAGAATCCCTCCTCTCTCCCATCAATTAGATTCCTGGATCTTGGCCTGGCACCCAGCTATCTGATCACCGGAGGAGGCTAGTTCAGGCACTCTCTCAACTATTGCCAGTAGTCTAAGGTGGGGTCATACTTGTGGATCCCTGGGAACTTCCCTAGTACCCTGTTTCTCCCTATTCCCATGATGTCTTCATTTATCATGGTATCTTTTTCCTTGCTTTCCCACTCTGTCCCTGTTTCAGCTCGAACCTCCCATTCCCTTATGTTCTCACCCCCCATCCCTTGCCATCCATTACCCCCCACACCCAGTTTGTTCGTGTAGATCCCTTCTATTTCTCTTTTGCTGGGCAATCCATGTCTTCTTCCTAGGGTCCTCCCTGCTAGCTAGCCTCCCTGCAGCTGTGGGTTGCAGTCTGGTTATCCTTTGCTTTACATCTAGTATCCACTTATGAGGAGTACATACCATGTTTGTCCTTCTGAGTCTGTGTTACCTCACTCAGGATGATATTTTCTAGTTTCATCCATTTGCCTGTAAATTTCATGATGGTCAATAAGACAAAACGACAGCATACAGAATGGGAAAAGATCCTCACCAACCCCACATCTGACAGAGGGATGATATCCAGAATATATAAAAAACTCAAGAAACCTGACATCAAAATACCTAACAATACAATTAAAAAATGAGCTACAGAGCTAAACAGAGAATTCTCAACAGAAGAATCTCAAATGGTCGAAAGACATTTAAGGAATTGCTCAACATCCTTAGTCATCAGGGAAATGCAAATCAAAATGACTTTGAGATACCATCTTATACCTGTCAGAATGGCTAAGATCAATAGCACTAATGACAGCCTTTGTTGGAGAGGATGTGGAGCAAGGGGAATACTCTTCCACTGTTGGTGGCAATGCAAACTTGTATAGCCACTTTGGAAATCAGTATGGTGGTTTCTCAGAAAACTGGTAATCAATCTTCCTCAAGACCCAGCTATACCAAAGGAATGCTCAATTATACCACAAGGACACATGCTCAACTATGTTCATAGCAGCATTATTCATAATAGCCGGAACCTGGAAACAACCTAGATGCCCCTCAACTGAAGAATGGATTAAGAAAATGTGGTACATATACACAATGGAGTACTACTCAGCAGAGAAAAACAATGACATCATTGTTTATTTTCTTATTCATGGCTCTAGTTTGAGGCTTTCATGAACAAAGCTGCTTTCAAAATGCATGTACATGCCTTTGTATAAAATGCAAGTATAGGGCATATGATCTCATTTCTCTTGGTCAAATACTCAGGAGTATCTCATTTAATGACTGACAGGTGTGTACTAGATATTAAAAAACTTAAAATTACACTTGGCCAACTTTTAATTCTTAGTTTTTAAAAATAAATACATAATGGCACCCTTATATGGCTTTAATTTTCATTTCCTAATGACTAATGATGTTGCCTACCTTTTCATGTGCTTCTTTGCTTCTGTTTATTTTGTTTGGCAAAGTATCTGGTCAGCTGTTTCATCCATGTCATCTTGATAGTTTGGGGAGTTATACAGATTAGAAAATAACATTACTGTATAAGTTGCAATTTATCCTTCTTAATAGCCCAGATACTTTACCCTCAAAGCAGTCATGGTCCGTTCATAGTCACCTTAG
Organism: Peromyscus attwateri; assembly: GCA_902168425.1. NCBI lineage: Eukaryota > Metazoa > Chordata > Mammalia > Rodentia > Cricetidae > Peromyscus > Peromyscus attwateri. Next base: position 26,227 of record CABHPP010145696.1, on the reverse strand, counting down.
AACCCATGGCTTACAGCCATTGGATGTCATTTTGATCTTGTTTCTGGTTTAGTCCCTGTTTAGGCCATGCTTAGGTTTTGTCTGGTACCTATTGTATGTCCAGAGTCTACATTGTCCAAAAGAATTTTATATAATGATTGAAAGTTTAATTTGACATTAGTGAACTATTCTATTTTTTAAAAGTAAACTCATTGTAGAGGGTATGAAGCTAATGATGGATCAAGAGGAAACCAGCAAGAGTGAGAGAAAAGGAGGGCAGGAGGAACAATTCTCTGTGCTTATCTTTGTCCATTTTCCACCTTGATTTAAAAGTAAAATGTAGGAGCATAAATCTTCATAATGAAACATACTTTACATTTCAATGAGTTAGTATAAAATATTTGAAAGATGTAAGGGTTTCTTTAAGTGGGCAAGATTAGAGGCACAACTATACTAAAAATTACTCTAATAATAAATCGTCTCATTAAGGTGAACACACGTGTGGCTCTTCTTAGGGGCTGATTCCTAGGAAAACAGGACAGGTTTAAATGAGGGTATCTGCTCAGTAGGTTGTCTGATTCTTAGGCTATGGTTCTTAATCCCTCTTTTCTATGCCTGGGAAAGCAAGCAGCTGTGTTTCAAATGCAGATGTTTTAAATTTTCAACAGATTTCCCAAGTACCCTTGTTCCTATTTTCAGGATTCTACTCCATTGGAGCCCTGATTCCCATTTGAGGGACAGTCCAGAGCTATGAACCAACCTCTTTTGCAACTTAGTTCTTTCAGCAGGTTCTTGGGCCTTTTTTTCAGTATCTCAACATTTCCGTTGCACTGCTGGGAATGAAGTCTCTTTTCCTATTACCATAAAGACCTTCTTCCCTTTCATACTGTGTCAGAACTGATAGTTAGCTGATCTCTCATTTGTACCTTCACATTCTCTATTGTCATTTAAACACCAAAACCAACTTCACAATCTTTATTCTTAGTGTTCTGTTCATCTCTTTAATATACTGGAGTTTATTGTGTAAACCTTCAGCCTTCATTTTGCTCCAAACCTCAGGAGGTAAACATTTCAGTTATTGAACTGCTAGATGTACGACAGACACTACCAAATAAACTTCAGAGGAAACCCAATGTAAGAAAAAGATGCCACTGCAAACAGTATATGTATTTTAGAAATAACCCCAGGAGGCACTAGGTAGTAGGGAAGTGAGACAGAAAAGTGAATGTGTATGTTTGGAACCACACTGGGACTCATAGAGCACTTTGTGGAGACTGTTTCAGAAAGTGAGTTTGTTGTGTCTTTATTGACTACAATGTGTCATTGCCTTGGTGGCTTTGATATCTCAGCATTTCAGTTGATTCTGTGAATGGGAGAAACTTGCTCCTGAGAGCAGAAAAACTCAGGCTAAGAGTTAGCAGATAACCATAGGTGGAAACACTGAAGCTGAGATTTGGTGAGAAGCCTGGGAGCATAGGATAGACATTCTATCCTCTGCCTTTGGTCATCTTTGCTTTGTGAGACTCATCAAATTCTTAGTTTGCATCCCTCAAAACATTTGTCTTCTTACTCAGCACCAATTGCTCATGCAGTGCTCTGTGCATGAGATAGCCTCCATTCTCTAGGGTCCACTCCACTGCCCTGTTGAACTCTGTCTAGTTCCTCCAAATTTTGGTTCAGCTGCTATTACCTCTTGGATACATACCCAGCCTTCAGTGGGCAGAATTATGTCATATTCTAAACCCACTCAGTATGCTGTACTTATTTCTGATGTGAAGCTTATTATGCTACTGTTGTTATACTTGCTTTTCTTGTTGGTCTCCCCAAAGGGACTTGGAGAAATTTGAGGAGCAAGATGTCTTTTATGTACCTTTATGTTTTTATGAATGTACCATGGAGCCTCACAATGTATAAACAACCAAAAGCTTTGGAGTGATTAAACAATTAATACTCATGTATGATACTTAGATCTTTTCAAAAGTGCCATAGCTTGTTAACGGAAATGTTGAAAGGAGAATATTGACTTTTAACACTCATTCTTCAAGAAGGTACTGTGTTTCTTAAGAAACTAGAGAGAAGATGGTGAAGACAGAGGATGGTGAAGATGTCATGAGGAATGTTATTATTCTGCTTTGTTTGTGGAGGGAGCCATGTGGTGGCTTTGCTTAGTTTTAGGAGCTAAGGAGCTTTGCAGTAGCTAATTACATGTCAAGTAGAAGAAACCTGGTTGAATGGAACTGCACTCAGACGGCAATGGTTTTATTTTCAGATTCTTATTGGTGCTTCATTGCTAGGAACCCCATTTCTACCCTTTCATGATATGGTTGACTCAGTGATTACAGCCCATATTGTCAGCATACAAATTCTTTCCAAGTGAGTGCCACAGCAGAACCTCAGAATAACTGACAAGTGCTTTGTCACCTTTGTTATTAAGCAAGCTAATAATCATCTCAGCTTGCTTGTGCTCAAAGCTAGCTGCCAGCTAATCTGCACATGCATATATGCATGAGTGTGCACAAGTGTGCACATACTAGTGTGGATGTGAGAGGTTGACATCTAGTATCTTCTATTGCTCTTTGCTGTTGTGTGATATTTTGTTTGTGTTCTGACAAATGAAGCTTGCCTTGGAGATCAGGGAAGCAGAGCAGCAGCCTCTGGAAACTTCTTACCTCTAGGAATCCTCAGACCAATTGGGGGCTGAGATCCTGTTTTCACCTACGTTGTATTCCTGTCTCCACCTCCCTAGTGCTGGGATTAAAGACATGCACCACCATCATCCAGCTGTGTTTCTCTTTTAGACTGGTTCAATTGCATATATCCCAGGGTGGCCTTGAACTCCTGATCTTCCTGCTTCCTCCTCCCAAGTGCTGGGATTAAAGATGTGTGCCTCCACTGTCTGGACTCTATGGTTAATTAGTAGCTAGGTTCCCCCTCTGATCTCCAAGAAAGCCTTATTTGTCAGAACACAAAATATCAAACACCACTCTAAAAGTTTTTTGTTGTTGTTGTTGTTGGGTTTTTTTGTTGTTTTTTTTTTGTTGTTTGTTTTTGTTTTTTTTTAGACAGGGTCTTTTCATTGAACCTAAAGCTTGACGGTAGAGCTAGAGTAGCCTCTGAGTCCTGAGGATCTTCTTATTTCAGCCTCTCTAATGCTGAGGTTAAGGACGTAAGCCACCTTGATTGGCTTTTACATGGGTATTGAAGATCAACACTCTGATCCTCATGCTTTCTTGGTAAGTACTTTACTAATAGCCCTAGTTCTATTACATTGAGTTTTATACCAGCTCAGTTTCATGTGAGTCCTAAAGACATGGTTTAGAATGAAACCATGGATTTCTGTTTATCAGCTGAAAGATCTGAATGGGGAATAGGCCTTAATGCTAGGGATTCATCAGGGCAGGCTCACAGGTGACATGCCAATGTATATCAAGATGAACATTTCACTTGGCCCAGTGGTTGAGGTGCAGCAATTGGCTCTCAGTTTTGCTGCATTGGAAACTTCTTTGCCAGCTCACAAGAGCTGGATCTGTCTCTGAAGAGGATCTCTGAGAATGTGAGTTCAAAGAGACTGACGGGAACACGAGCTATGCATTTGCTTCTTTTTATTGCCTTACATATCTCTCATGCATTAGAAAGTACATGCCATAACCTCCCTTTGTCATGTTCTGGAAATCCAGATTCTAATCAGAAAAGACTTGGTGAGTGTGGAATCAGAGACCAGCAGTTTGATGAGTGATTTGAATGCTTTATGGCATCTTGCTGTTAACTGGATCCACTCTCCAATAAGTGACTATGATGACATTTTAAAATGCAAATCTGAGCATGGAATCTCTTAGATTAAGAACTTCAGTGGCTTTGAATTATTCTTAAAATATACAGACAAAAAGAACTTGTCCCATAAAGACCACCAGTGGTTTCCTTCCTCTGTCCAGTCCCGCCTCCAGCTTGCTTTGCCAACATCCCCAGGTCTCCCTACCTGCTCGTCTCTTCCTTGTCTCTCAACTCCTTAGACAAGTTAACTGTTATTGTAAAAATGTCCACTACATTATTCACATCATCTGTAGTTCATGATTTTAATAAACATATATCAATTCCTACTATGTGTACTAGAGGTTTATCAAAACAACGAGAAAAACATAGGCCATTGCCTCATGGTGTTTAATTCTAGTCTTCTACAAAGAAAGATGTAAAATAGGGAAGAATAAACACAAGAAAGTATTTCTGTTACCTAAGTATATATGTGGGTATTAGAAAGTAATCATTGTAAAGGAGAAAATATCAGTGATACAAGGAAAGTGAGGTAGGAAAAAGCTGGTCCTTTACACCCAGGGTTGTTAGGGGAGATGATGCTGATAGAAGAACCTGCATAGAGAACTGGAGAAGATAAGAACAGCCTCAAGGATGGGGGAAACAATTCCTGATAGGAGGAACATCAAATACAAGGCCCCAAGGTGGGGTTATGATTTGTCTATTGTGTTAGCGCAGAGTAATACTACATGTATTACTTACAGCAATTGCATATTTATATGTACCATTATTTTATTAATGCCTGTGTCTTTCTGCAGATTCCTACATTTCCTGAGAGCAGAGACTTTTTTTTTAGCATTGTATTCCTGAACTATATAACAAGGGTCTAATGTAAACTATATAGTTAATACACATTTGTGAAAGGGATAATAGGAAAAAGAAGGAAAGTGATGGGAGAAAGAGGCACGGGAAAGGGGAAAGAGGGAGTCAGAGACAAGGTTAAGAGAGAAAAAGGAAGAAATCCCTGAAAGACAACTAACTGAGCAACCAATCTTTTATTTGGTCAAAGATGACACCACCATTATTAAGCCCCATCTCTCTGTTCCTGCTAGCCTTGTGTTGTTGAACAACTCCTGTATTACTGGACACATTTCCCCTCTTTAAATGTGAGGCTAAAAGTTTTACCTGGGATAGTATCAAATTTTACAGACATGTATGAGCTCTTCAGACTCTTTTAAGAAATAGTTAGGTAATTCTCTGATAGTTGCATCCATTTTTATTATATTCACTTGAACGCCTCCCCTTAGTCCTCCCTGATCCACCTGCCACCATCGTATTTGCACAATTTCGTTTTCTCTTTCTTTTGAAAAATAACCAATTGACCTCAATTGGGACTTTCCATATACTTTTGGGTGTGGAGCCATCCACCCTAGCATGGTCAACCTATCATCAGGACCCACACTTTTAAAGAAAACTGATTTTCCTTTCCCCAGAAGCCATCAACTTTCTATAGCTTCCGAGGTAGGGGTGGGGCTCAAGAATCCCTTTCCACTTCATGCTAGAATGTTGACTTGCTTGGCCTGGTGCCGATCTTGTGCAGACAACCATAGCTGTTGTGAGTCTTAAAGATGACTTCCAACGTTTATATTCTTATTTACTTTCTTTTGAATTTATAATGTAATTCTCAGAAGGCCTTGGCTTTTCCTTGTACCAAACACTTAGGGAGACTTCCTTTTACCTTTGTCCTTCTTTGATATTGATCCTTGCTCATTTCCTTTTAATCAGCGTATCCACCATTCATGTCACTGTGGAAGGCTAAGAGAATACAAAAAAAGAAAAAGGAAGAAAATAAGCATCTTTTCTGGCACAGATCAAATTGCTCAAATATTTGGCAAGGATTTGCTTCCTGTGACTTTTGATGTTCTCATATCACTGTCAATTGGAATAGGCATTAAATTGATTTGAAACAAGGATTCTCAGGAGGATGAGGTTTTTGTCCAGCAAGATGGGCCAAACCACGAAGTCTGGTCTGGGTTTCAGGTGGGTGAAACCCACCTTCCATAGTGTAATACAGCCTTTGCTTGAATTGACTCTGAACCAGCAAGGTAGTCATGCAGAAGTTACACCCAACATCAAGTTTGTAGATGCCCTGAAGGGGCTTTGTATTTGCTGAAAAATGTGTATGAGTCTCCCCAGATCTTCCCAACTGATTAGATTATATGGATACCATTTTGTGGGCAAGCCTATGCAATTATCTAACCAAAGAATTTAGAAGGACATTGTGCCCCATCTAATCATTATCTTGGGTATATGGATTGTTTGGAACTTAAGGGCAGCTTAGGTGACTAACTTCAAAGCCAGAGAGACACTCTGAAAACATGTCTTCAAACTTATAGGGCAGCGATCACCAAACATTTTCTGTAAAAGGCCAGATGGTAAATATTTTAGGCTCTGTGAACCATATGGTATCTGTGGCAACTAATTAACTCTGACATTGTAGCATAACAGCAACCATGGACAGTGTCTAAATGAGTGGGGATATTTGTGTTTCAGTAAAACTTTATTTATAAAAACAGGTGGTGGGCTGATTATAAATTTATGATTATGCACATTTTATAATACATTGTTTTGTTGTAAGGATTCTATCATATCACACATTTAATGAGAAATATATGACAAGAGATAATGTTAGTCTGACAAAGTGAGAGATGTTCTAGCATTTTCTCCCTCAGAGTATGGTCCATGGAGCAAAAGAACCAATGTCATCAGAGGATAATTAAATATGTACTATTTCAAGACCATCCCCACCTCTATACACTGAATCAAAATTTGTGTGTTAATATAGTGCTCTTATGACTAATATGCCTATGAAAATTTTAGTTCCACTGTTTTAACACTGAGCAGTGAATGTGATCTCACAAGCCACTTCCTATTACAAAATCTGGCCTAGAGCTCAGAATTCCAGGAATCCTCTGAAGCAAGAATAGTAATGTTTCAAATTTAGTTGAAATGACTATTACTGTGAATTTTTGTCATACAAAGAGTTGTCCATTTCCTTCTGCTTTGCAATTGTTGGTTTTTATACTGCTCTGTGAAAAGGCTAGAACTTTCCTGATTTGCACTTTGGCTTTCTTGGTTTCCTCAGCCTAGATTAACTGCATATTAACTAATCCCTTTCATGGGTAAAATCCCAAGGAGCCATTGGGGCTTAACTCGATCCCCTTTTCCTTTGACATGATTGCTTCATTTTCTAAGGTCTCATTTTCTGGCCCAAACATTCCATGTTGAACATAAGTTCTTAACTATGATTTCTCTGAGCATGGAGGTCTAGATCTTGACTGCCTTTGAAGTGCCAATGGCTGTTCATTTGGCAAATATAGATATATCAACTCCCCTATGTATAGTACCTGTAATATACAGGACAGTAGATATATGTATATTTGCCAAATGAACAGAGAACACACTCCATTTTTCCCTAAAACAACACACACTTCCAAATAACTTAAATGAACTGTGTTTCAATCCTATTTAAATGAGACAGGCAACTAAGCATAGTAGGTCATGCCTGTAATCCTAACACATGGAAGGTGGAAGCAGGAGCATTGTTAGTTCAAAGCCAGCATGGTTTTCATAGGAGAGTCTCCTCAAAATGAAACTAAAAACAAATAAACAGAAATGGAACAGATAAAACCCAGTCAACAGTGTGGTACTTAACATTAACTCAGGGTTTCTGGGGTTAGCTTGCAGATTCTGAACTAGTTTCAGATGGAAGAAGACACAGATAGATAGAATATGATAGAAGGTCATGGGGAAAGTCATATTTTCCAGCACTTGATCCAGTCTACCAGATGTCATTTGGATGAGGGAAAAGTGATAGCCTACCACTGATACACTGGTATTTTAGAGTCAGGAGAAGCTGATTCCTGTAGGCAGTTTTCTAAGAATGAATAAACCATTCCTGATTTATACACTCATCTGTTCTGTGATTCTTGATATTTCAGTCACAAATAGTACTGACTTTCCTGCTATGACTATCTAGAAGCCATGTAAAGAGGAGCACAGCATAGATCCTGACCTTTCAAACCGGTTGGGAGAGTGTTCTAGTTTTCTTTTTTCTTGGGGAGGAGGTCAAAACAGGTCTTCTCTATGTGACCCTGGCTGTTGGAGTTCACTTTGTAGACCAGCCTGACCTCAAACTCACAGAGATCCTCCTGCATCTGCCTCCCAAGTGCTGGAATTAAAGGCATGCACCATCACTGCCCAGCTCTAATTTTCTATTTCTGTGATAAACATCAAACAACTTGGGGAGGGCAGGGTTTATTTTATCTTACAGCTCACAGTCTATTATAAATGAAGTCAGCACAGAAATTCAGGCAGGAACCTAGAGGCAAGAATTAAAGCGGAGGGTGTGGAGGAGTATTGCTTATTGGTCTGTTCTATTTGCTTTCTTAT